>JAJOOF010001523.1:0-80710 GCA_029582545.1 Solanum lignicaule | reverse complement strand
ATTTATTTTTTATTTTTACAGGAAAAGCCTCTTCATTCTGTTTTTTTTTAAATGTAATTAATTAGCTTATATGATGTTTACATGCCGTACATTCTAAGACAAGTAGAGCTTAAGTTAATTACTAAAAATCAATTACCATCAAAACGCCTAAAGGAAATTAAATCTTGCTAATGTAATTTAGGATTAATTAATGTTAGACCCAGGCTCAAAATTAAGCAAGAGTCTCTCCAAGGTCACAAATAAGGTAATTAAATCCAATTTTAGGTCAGAAATAGGCTTTTTAATTTAGATACAAATTATCCAACCACTTTTAGGTCACAGATAACGTAATATCTTATCCTTATTTTCCATCTTCCACTTTTTGCCTTGAGAGATCATTTTCTTCTATTCAATTTTCTTTTTAAAGAATTTTTGTTACGTAATAAAATCTACAAATTTTCTTTTTCGATTAACACATTACAAAGCTTACAATTATTTGAAGTTTTTTTTTTAATATATTGATGTTTGTTTTTCCTCTCCTATTTTATCACTTGATATTTATTAAAAAATATACATCATTTTTGTCGATCAACTTTTCAAAAATACTTGATTATAAATCATAAAAATGAAAAATGATGTTACAAATCATATCGATATTAATTTTCGTTTTATACATGAACACACATATCCACAGCGTGAATTAGCTCACTAATACACTCATCAATTTTTTTGTTCAAGACATCTACCAAAAACAACTTTTCACGTTAGGTGTTATTAAAATAACCCCTAACTTGCGGGAGCACAATCTAGTAACCTAATTAGAAACTATAAATTTTTCAATCTAATGTTATTTTACCTTTCTCAGAATATTCCTTAAGTATTGTAATTGATTTATATATATATATATATACACACAAAATCAATTAATATTTAATATAACTATTTTTTCTACATCGCCTGGATTTTATCAACGAAAATTTGGTAACTTTTAATTAAATTAATATATACGTAAAAGTTTTTAAATATTTATAAATATTTAATTGTAAACCCAATTATTATCCTATATTAATTTAAGATTATTATTCAAATTTATAAATTTATGAATTTCTCACAAAATAAGGATAAAAATTGGCTTACACTCAACTTCCTGTTATCATAAAATAAGGATAAAATATGCTGTACTCTAATCTCATCACACCACAAAATAAGAAATTTTTTTTGTTTACGCTCTAACTTTCTCATATCACAAAATTAGGAAAAAATGTGTTTACAATCTAACCTCTTCGTAATATAAAATAAGAATAAAATCCATCATACATTCAACCTCATTGTACCATAAAATAAGGATAAAAAATCGATTTACACTCTAATTTTTTCATACCTCCCTACATTTTAACTTCATTATATCATAAAATAACAATATAATTTGTTTACACTCTAACTTTCTCATTCCATAAAATAAGGATAAAATCTGTTTATAATCTTACCTTCCCGTTCCATAAAGTAAGAATAAAATCGGCCTATATTTTAATTTTATCATACAACAAAATAAAGATTAAAAAATCTGTTTACTCTTAACCTCCTCATACCTAATATCCGATAAAATTTACCTACATCCTAACTTCATTAAATAAATCACAAAATAAGGATAAAATCTATTTGCACACCAACTTCGTCATACCATAAAATTAGGATAAAATTTGTTTGCATTCTAACCTTTTCATACTATTAAATTTTTTTAGGATAAAATCTATTTACACTCTAACCTCTTTGTACCATAAAATTTATTTACACTCTAACCTCTTCATTAAATCACAAGATAAGAAATAATCTATATTTTTCATGTTTGATTTACGAAATTATACTGAATATATTGTCGGGTGATAATGAGTATGCTCTGCCGAATCCCACCGTTAAACAAAGAAAAATAGAAAAAGAAAAGATGGTGCTTGTGTGAGTTGGACAGCGGCAAAATCGAGAAATATTACTATAACATTTTTAACTAAAATGGCTCCATGTAGATTACGGCATTAATACAAGTAAAGAAGACAAGCTCCATACTTCCAAAAACACTTGTTCTCACTATAATTTCATTCAAATAAAGCTTCCAATTTCACTAAATGAAGGGGTCTCTGTATATTTGAGGATTCTGTAGAAAGACCCTTTTGATTTATAGCTCAACTATAATGGCCGAAGAAATTTGTTTCTTTACAAAGGTATGTTTTTTTCTCTTTATTTTTGAGTATATAGTGTAAGAGATCCAGCTAAAAAGTACTTCTTAGTGAGTTTTACAATCTTGTTGAAGCTGAACTATCTTCACCTGTACTAATTGGTTTCTGCAAGAATGTGAATTTATGGTGGACTGCTGGTTTCAATGAGAAATTTTCACTGTATTTTATATTTTGTGATCTGGGTTTTGATTTTTTTTTTTTGTTTTTGTTTTGGGGTTTCATTTTCTTGGTTTCGCACTAAACAGAGTGAAAGAAAAAAAAATTGTTTTTATTTTTGCTGTTTGTTCGTGGGGTTGTTGTGAAATGCAATTTTTCAGCTAAAATACTTACTTGAGTGTTGGTTAAGTTCTCAAAGAAACGTTTAGCTCATGTTTGGCCGTAGATTTTGAAGTTGAAACTTGAAGATTTGAGTTTCTGAAGTTGTGATTTTCGAAATTTGAGGTTGTGTTTGGATATGTAATTTACTTGGAAAAAATTTGAAATGTTGTGAATGGAAGTCCCAAAAACTCTTTTTTTTAGAACTTGAGAATATTTCAAAATGAGATTTTGAAATTTCGTGGCTAAACAAATATTTGAAGATAAATTTTCAAGAACTACTCCGAAAATTTATCGCCAAACAGTAGCTAAGGAAGATGTATTGCTGGTGAGAACATTTTTATGTTTTCGTTTTGATGGTTCTTGACTTCCTGGAGGTAAATTTTATGGAATAACTCAGATTGACATGTTATAGTCTCATGCTCAATTTTTCAGCTAAAATACTTACTTGAGTATTCGAAAACAGTTTGCCTTGTCCTTCAAGCCTTTTAAGTTTAATTGCTCAATAGGCCGTGATTAGAGGTTATGTTGCTCGGACACTCAAAAGTGTTGCCACACCGTGTTGGATCCTCCAAAATGCACTACTTTTGGAGGATTTGACACGTACTCGACGATATTTTTGAAGAGTCCGAGCAACATAGATTAGAGGTGTATTTATGTTGCAATTTTGTTTTCCACCTAGTTCATTGATAGCCTTCTTTTATTTGAATGTCAGGATGCTTTCATCATAAAACCTCCCAAGAAATCTCCGGCATTGTTAAGGATGATAGTTGTAGTGTTTGCAATGGTTTGTGGTGTTTATATCTGTTCAACCTGTCTTAAACAAACTAACACTGAGACAACAAGAAAACTCTTGAATATTGAAGTTATAGAAAGGCCTTGTCATGAATATGGTACCGATCGATCTCAGATTCCGTACTTGCATTATCCTAAACCGAAAACCTTTAGCAGGTAGGTATTTCAGTTAGTTAGATTTGCTTATTAATCTTCAGTCTTTCTGCAAATTTGTCTTTTTAGTCATTTTATCTCCTTTGGCTATCTATTGTAGGGCTGAATGTTCCTGTAATCCTGTACGTCTGTTTGCCGTTCTGTCAGCACAGAGGTCTGGGAGTGGATGGTTTGAGACACTATTAAATAGTCATATTAATATAACCTCCAATGGTGAAATTTTCTCTGTCAAAGAGCGAAGAGAAAATGCTTCCTCAATCCTGAGGACTTTGGACATGGTTTATAATTTGGATTTGTTCACCAGTGCTTCCAAGAATCACTGTTCAGCTGCGGTTGGCTTCAAATGGATGCTTAATCAGGTAAAATCATTTTGTTAATTCACATGCTTTCCGTGCCATGTCTTAAACTTAAAGTTTGGCTAAGTTGTAGCCAGGGATAAAAATGTCGAGGAAGGGTAGACATTTTTGATCAATAGTTGATCACACTTGGAGAAAGTGGTTTATCTTTTATGCTTCTTTCATAGTCTTGAGATTTTCAGACAACTTAAATGCAAACACCAATAGACTCCTTGAGATAGGGAGATCCTTTGCCTTTTGAAACACTTAGTTGTCAATAGTGGACGGCGTCTTTACCTTAACAGAGCTTTTTGAGAAATGGAATGGGCAGAGAACGCTCAACCCCGTTTGGAATAGTGCTATGGACGCTTAGTATTATTGTAAGAAACTTTGTATAATGTTTGAAAATTGGCTAAGGATTAGCATTGGCTGGTTTTGATTTTTCATGTCCACAGTAAAAGCAGTATACCCTTTGTAAAGCGCATTTTTGGGAGATTCCAATTCCTTGTATTGTTTTGGAGAGGATTTGATCTAAATTGTTATCTTTTCATAAATTGTTTTAAAGTTTTCATCTGGCTACTGATTGTGCCATAAGAAAACTTTTGGCTGAGTTAGATTTGGTTGAGTTGTGCCATTTGGATTAAAAAATTATTATCTCACCATATAAGATTTATATTGTACTTGAAAACCTTTAGCTTGCTATACTGCATTGCAAATACTTACCCCGTTTCAATTTGTTTGTCTAATTTTGACTTGACACGACATTTAAGAAAATAAAGAATACTTTTGAATCTTGTAGTCTTAAATTAAAGATATGTAGAATGCATCAAAATATCTTTTAATCTTGTGGTCTTAAACTTGCCACATGGAAAGTTGAAATTAAAGAGTTGCCAAAAAGGAAAAATGACATTCTTTTTGAAACGGACTGAAAAAAGAAAGTAAGACGAACAAATTGAAACCAGAGGGAGTAGTAAAATCATGGTAGAGATCCATTCAGGATTAGTATTGTTGATCGTGCATCTAGTTAATGGTATTTTGAGATTACGTCTCATCAAATTAGTTGGTGTATTTGTCAGCACTCATCTGTGTGCGGCGTAACAGAAAAATGCGTGCTTTGTATAACAGCTCTTATAAATATGCTACACTTTGTTATTTACAGCCTTTCTTGGGTAGAGTATGATCTAGCAGAATATTCGATATACAATGTCTTCAGTCTAATTGCTTATTCCGGAAAAATTGACTGACCAATCTTGACAAATTCAGGGGTTGATACAATATCACAAGGAAATTGTTGAGTACTTCAACAACAAAGGTGTCTCTGTAATATTTCTTTTTAGAAGGAATCTGCTGCGCCGTATGGTTTCAGTGCTTGCGAATTCCTATGATCGGTATGCTAGACTCTTGAATGGAACACACAAGTCTCATGTGCACTCAACTGAGGAGGTAACTCCTTCAATCCATTACTCCCTATTGTGTCATAAGACTATACAATCTGATCATTTTGCGGCTTTTTCTAGGCTTCCACTCTTGCGAAGTATAAACCAGAAATCAATACAACATTATTAATCACAGATTTGAAGAGAATGGAGGCGTCAACCAAGGAGGCATTGGAGTACTTCAACAGTACTCGGTACATATTTTTGTATTATGAAGATCTTATCAGAGACCACACGGTAAGAATACACATTTCTGAAACTATAAGTCTATAACCATTTTGTCATGAATCACTGCATGTAATTTAAAGCCAAGAAGTTTAGATAATTTCTCATGTGAACTGATATATCTAGTCAAGTTTCTTGTTCACAAATGTATGCACTCTGTTGAATTTTCCCTAAGCAAAGAAATTCGCCTCTACTGGCTCGAAACATTTTGATTTACCCTCCTTTATACTTCGGTTCCATTCATACCCTTGCCATTAGTAAGTCGTCTCATATTTGTCCTTGACTTTTGACGGTGTTCCAGTGTGGACTTCGGGACGAAGGTCCAACTTTACTGAATTGTCTTTTATATGGTTTGAAATTAACCTCTGCTATACTTCTTGTTGGAGCTCCCTTAGAGTCCAGCAGTTACTAGTCAATTTGCTAACGGTAAAGATATGACTTGCAACCAAGTATAACAAAGGATAAAATTAAGACGTTTCATATAGTAGAGGATAGCTTTTGGCCCTTTTACTTTCTTTACTTGACCAACTGTCTGGGCACTAAATGACTGAATTCATTCATTCGTTTCCCTTGTTATCCGTAAATATACTTGTTCTTTTGTGTTGCTCATTATTTTCTGGATTATTTGCAGAAATTAGAAGACGTTATAGAGTTTTTAAGATTGCCACAAATGAATTTAACTAGCCGCCAAGTTAAGATACACAGCGGACCACTGCAGGAACATATCAAGAACTGGGATGATGTGAATAAGACATTAAAAGGAACAGCTTACGAGAGTTTCCTCTGATCTGACTATTAAATTTTTCGCCTTTGTTTTTTGATGAAGGGGGAGATGTAGATATAAAGAGAAATCTAGTTTAGCTCCAGTTTTTCTTTTCTTTCCACATTGCAAGTGTAAGTATCAAATAGTTGTCTTCTTTTATCATCCAATCTTTCAATGTTGCTGATTTCTAATCTCTTCTGTAAGTTAACTATGAAAAGACTAAATGTGCCAATTGGTGCATGTGATGAAAGGTTCTTCAACTTATTCATTACTTAGTAGTATGGCATTTTGATCATTTTTTTCCCATCAGGTATTCGGTATCCATATTGAAGTCTAACTAAATTTAGATTTGCGCCGGAAAGTCCCACACTAGGAGGTAAAACACTCCCTAGCAAATGTGACTTTGTATTTCGGGAGACTCAAACCCAACATCTTTGGTTAAGAATGAATGAATACTTACAATTCCATCACAACTCTTGTTGGTAGTATTTTGACCATTTAAATATGCTCTGGATGATATATAAGAATGTGTTATATTAAGGAAAAACTACCTAATTATAAATATATTTCTATCTTATATACCAATCTTCTCAATTCTAAGATACGGATACATAGGGAGAGAGACATGGGAGAGAGGAGAAAGGTAAGTAAGAGAATCAGTGTATCGTAGATAGATGTGAATCACGCTTGGATAAAATGTATCTAAAAAAAATTACACCCAATTTAATCCGCATGTATTAGATACATATATCTTGCGAATGAAAAGTGACACGGAAGGTAATTTTTCAGAACTATTGCGAGGGGACCTAAGCTAGTGGAATTCGTGTTGTTTGCTCTTATAATGTTGACAACTGGCCCATTTCATTTGGGTCCATATTTATCCTGTTCTCTAAGGTTTTAAGTAATTTTTGATTTTAAGTTTCTTTTTTGATGAGATTGTCCGTTAATTGCATCGGAGCTCAGGACAACTCAATCTAATATCATAATACAAATGTTCAATTTCTTTTTTTTATTGCTTAATTTTTTACAAATTTATTTATTATAACCTTATTATTTGGTCGATTCAAGTATTTACTCACATGTTCTTAAATTGTACCATTTAGGTAAATAATAAATAATGTGGTCACCTCTTTCCCATTTCTATCATCTCAGATTGCCCATTAGCAATTATTAGGACATCATAGAAATTTGATTTTTCTTTTTTTTTGGATCTTCGATTGATAGGTTGGATTCTGCATTTAACTTTTGAAAATTTTGAATTTTGAATAGGATTTTGACTTTTTTGAATTTTCGGATATATGAAAATTTGATATTTTATACTTAATATTTATCGTATTTCTATCTTCACATGATAGAACTAAATTTTATACACATCATCTTTTCTAGAGAGATTACACTGAATATGTTATTATATGGAGTATTTATTTCCACCTATTAGACATAAGCTCATATACCTAATGTTGAAGGATAATATTGATATGTTCAATTATGTCTTGGTTTCTTAAATTCCTAGTTTGTATAGGCTTTTTCACTGCCATACCTGACATTGGATCCTTGAGGAAACATATTAATTATATCATGATTTTCTTATCTTATTTTAAGTTTATTTTTCTTTTGAATGAAAGCTAAAAAATATTACCATAAATGCTTTGACTTTTCCTGAAAGAAAAATATAATTTTCTTTCATATTTGATTTATTCTTTCCTTAGAGGTTTAGTCTGAAATCCTATAAATTGAACACATATCTTCTCATATACCAATAACACAAAAACATCCACAATGTAGACGTTTAAGAGTTTAGTTTATGAAGAGATTTTTCTCTCTACAATTTTAATATTTTTTCATATAATAATATCATGTTTTTAGTATAAGTTTTGTCATTTAATTTATCATCATATTGATTTGCAATTGTAAGCTTCTGCATGACGTCATGATCACTTTCGAACCCAACAACTATATGATCATCAAGACATGGTTTTATTTGTCTTAGATTAGAAATTTCCTAATAATAATTTTTCATTATTTGCATGAATATTTTATATCTAATTGCGATGAGTACATGAACACAATATTAGGATATTCATTTTTATAAGAAAGAAAAAAATACACTCAAAATTTAAAATTCAAAATTCAAAATTCAAAATAATCAAATTGATTAATCTAAAATCAAATTTAAAACAATTCAATTCAATTCAATCGAATTTAAAATTCAGCATTTTTACTAATTTTTTTCATATTTCATTTAAACACCCGAACATCCGACCCTACAATAAACTGTGGACAACTCGAGATGACTTTCTAGTGGCAAATTAAGAGCCAATAATACACTATGGGCGGCGATTTGACATCAAATGCGAGCAGCTTCAAAATGGTACTTTTTAACATAACCATCAATATTTGTTGGGCCTTTTTCTTTATACTTTGTTCCTAGTGGACTCTCGTCCAAAGACCCGAAGCTAGTAGTCTACGTGCAGGTCAAGTCGAATTCAATAAATTTTATTTAGATAATATATTTGTATTAATAAATATGTTAAATATGTACAAATATTAACTTTATTATCCAGTTAGTATTACTTAAAATTATCATTATAAAATTTAGAATCATAAAGTTAAAATTCTAATTTTACGTCTGTGCTCACAAGTTGTTTTTAGTTTAAAGTATATATACTAACGTGTAATATTCTCCTTTAAGGATGCGTGAAAGATGAGACAATCTATTATAAATCACAATTGCACAATCAATAATTTAATTATTCCAATTTAGTGTAATTTGATAGTGCTTTAAAAGGTATTTTTGGGGTGAGGCGCACTAAAAACTACGTAATGTGGGGATACAAATATCTTAGGGCGTAAACTGAAATATGTATTGGTCCGTGGAAGACTGTTACAACTTTTTGGGAATTCATTTATGCATGAGCTTTAATGTTTTGAGTGTTCATTTGGAGCCAAATAACTTAATAAGTCAGTCTTTAATATTTTTTAATTTAAATTTACATGACGCTGTTTGATTTGACATAAAATTTAATTTTATTCTTGAAAATTATGATTTAAAGCAAATTATAGATATTTGTGTAAATATAAATAATTTCTTTAAGGACATAAGGATAATTTTGAAGTTAGGTTATCTTAATTATAAAAATACGACATTTAAAAAAAATATACTAAAAGAACAAAGAATCACATAAATTGAAATAGATAGAATACTTATACTCAAAATTTGTTTATAGTAGATTGGGAAAAATGTCTGAAATATATCCAAATTTTGACCGAAATTGCTGTAACAATACCGAACTTAGGAAAGAACCTTTTACCCCATGCACTATTTAATAGTGTTATTTTAAAAGTATATATGTATCCATGTGGACATCATAAATATTGCATTATTATAAATAGTAACGTGCCCACGTGAGCACATATATACCTTTAAAATACACTATTAAATGCAGGGGCCGACCCACATGGGGCTGCCCGGGTGCTCGAGCACCCATTAAGCTCGTATCGAAGTATATATACTTATATCAAAATTAAGGCAGTATCGTATAAAATAAAAGGCGAGCACCCTATAAACAAATGTGTTGGTGCGGTGGTTGTAAATTGGTTCCCAAGGTCTTACACTGCTTAAATACCCATGTTCCATTCCCTGATGTGGCATTCTTAATTTTTTTAAATCAGCCTTTTTCTTTCTACCTTTTCTTTATTCCCTTTTCACGAATTGTCCTATTTCTAATTTTTCTAAAACAAAATTCTTTTTTCAAGATAATTTTTATTCTAATTTTTCTTATTGATTTTTTTCGCTATCTTATATAAATATAATTATCTTTCTTATGACAAGTGTTAAATTTATACATTTATATTTTATGATTGATTGCTTAAAAAGTAACCACGATCTTAAAATCTTGAATTGGTCATGCAGTCTATTATGTAACTTAATCTCCAAAAAATATAATGGTCATGATCTTCCATGTCTATTAACTTTTTCTTTCTCATCCGTCTAATTAGGAAAAATAAAAGGGAAGAAAAAAATAATTTGTTCTAGCGCCTTTATTTCAGTTCTCCAATTCAAAAGCGAAAAAATCTTCCTTCTCGCTGGTTTATCTTTTTGGTAATACAATTGTTTGTGAAGGTATATTGTTTCTCCTCCTTTTTCTCTTGAACTAATCCAAATATTCCGATTGCCTATTGCATTGAATTGAAAAAAATATAACGCCTATGTTGACGAATTTTAGCTCACAATTACGCTCTTTGATTGATATAAGTTAAAAATAGTGAGCACCCATAGCCGTAAATTTCTGGATCCGCCACTGATTAAATAGTGCAGGGGTAAAAAATTCTCTATAAAGTTTGGTATCGTAACAACAATTTTGGTCAAAGTTGAAATATTTTTCAGACCCTTTTCGCTAGTAGATTAGTCAAACTAAAAAACTCAAAACTCTCTTTAACTTAAATCTTTTCAAATCAGTTTTTGGCTTTAGAACTTCTTTCGATACTAATCTACTAATCTTTTTCTTTTTATATATTAATTGTTTAAAAGTTCTATTTCAAAAAAAATAAATTGTTTCAATGAGTCTTTGTGATTTGTTTTCTAGTTTTATGCTTTCAAATAATATCTTTATATTATTTTTATTTTTATTTCCCCTTTCTTGAATTATGAGGAATTAGAATATCACTTTAAGTATGTTCTATGACTTCTATCATATGATGTTATATGTATAATGCATCTTTATGTTTTTCAATTTTTCACGTAAGAAACAATATCTTTTAGGGAAAATGGTCAAAAATACCCTTAAACTATGTGAAAGAAACAAAAATGCCATATGTTTATAGTTTGGCTCAAAAATGTCCTTATTGTCAATACTTTGATTCAAAAATGCCCTTAAACTATACGAAGGAACAAAAATGCCATCCGTTTGTAGTTTGGTCCAAAAATGCTCTTGTCGTCAATACTTTGTTCCAAAAATGCCCTTATTGTTATTTAATGGGTCAAAAATGCTCATTTTCCAAATAAATATATATATATTTTTAACACATTCTTTTTCTAATAATGTTTTTTTAAAACAAAATTAGTAAATGTTTATTCTATTTCAATTAAGAAAAAAAATAAAAAATGAAAATATTTCTTATTTTATTATCATTATTTTTTGTTGCTATATAAATATAAATTAATGATGGATATACTATAATCTTATATATGACATATATTATATGTCGAAGGGTAAATGAAGTTATTCTATTTTAATTGATAAAATGAGATTAAGAAGAAAAAAAATATTTCCTACGTTTTTATTTGTTAAAGTGATTTTAGAAGAAAGAAAACAAGAATAGTGTTCTTTAATAATATTTTAATTAGGAAGAAGATGTGTTTCAAAAGAAAAATATATATATTTATTCGGAAAAGAGCATTTTTGACCCATTTTGTAACTATAGGGGCATTTCTGGACCAACGTATTGACGGTAAGGACATTTTTAAGCCAAACTATAAACGGATGACATTTTTGTTCCTTTCACATAGTTTAAGGGCATTTTTTACCCTTTACCCTATCTCTTATAATGATTGTGATTTGTGTCTATATTTTTGTGCTTCCACACATATGTATTGAAGAACTAGGTTTTTCAGCAATTATGTAAAACGTATATGCAAAATTAAGTAAATCAACACAAGAATTATCATGTGGAAAAACACCTACCCTAGGAGAAAAAACTACGACTAATAAACTAATCAATATAGTACCTTTTTCCCTCTACAATTCTCCCTTATTATGGCTCACTTGTTCAAAGACTCTATCTAGCCAAGGAGGTCCTTGTAACTCAAAACAACTTATTTATAAATTTTAGATATAAGGGTAAAAAACACACTTAAATTTTCATTTTTTTTTAGTTTCATATCTAAACTATTGAAAGTGTGAGTTTCATACCTAAACTATCCACTCTCATCATGGTGTGTGTAATACACTCTCTCTTTTATTTAAAAAATTGTCACATCACACTCTACATGGACAAAATATTTCACCTTGACAAAAATTAAATAAATTATTAGTATTAGTTAAAGTTAAAGATTAAAATATTTATTCCCCAAAAATAAAATGTAAAATATTTTTCTTACAACACTCCACCACTTCCTCTCACCGTACTCCCCCATACCAATTTTTTTAGTTTTTTCTTTAAAAAAATTCTACCCCACCTCACATAACCCTCGCTTTCAATTTTTATCTCGTTTTGTATTAGAAATATATATATATATATATAAATATAAAATAATATTTTTTTTACTTGCCGCAAGACTTTTTTTATTTTATTTTTTTTATTTATGTTATCTTCGGTACTGTAACACCCCGGAACTTGGAAAGGAAAAATTTGCAGAAAAATGTTGTTGAGATCTGGTTCTACGGGACATATCTACGAACCATTGATGTTTCTACGGGCCGTAGGATTGGTTTGGACTTGATCCGATTTTGACGTGAAAGATTAGGATCTACGAAAGAGTCTACGAACCATAGACTGGTCCACGGGCCGTAGAATGTTCTTGTGGAAAAGGCTAAGGATTTTTGGTCTCCAGGATTTGTTCGACAGATTGACATGATGGACCATATGATAAATGAAGGGTCATAGATGGTTCCCATAGAAGGGATCTTGTAACATCTCGCTATTTGAAAGAACTAGGAAGAGCTAAATTGGAAATAGTCATTTTAGGAAAGAATGGAAAATTTGGAAATTTGGTTAAGTTAGGGTTTTTGGTCAACTTCAAACGACCATAAATCCTAGATCAGGATGATTTAGGTGTGCTTCTAGATATCCTAGGAAAGATCTTGGAATAATCTTTCCAACGCAGCTGAGTTTACTCAATTCCGAGTTCGTATGAGTGAGATATGCCCATTTGAAGTTGGGTTGTTCAAATAAGGAAAATCTAATCCGGATTTTAGAAGGGCATTATGGTCTTTTCCATACCCCAGGACTTAATTTCGTTTTTTGGTAATTAAGTGGGGTCTAAACTGATAGGATTCAGTTTACGCTTTTACAATATTGAGTTAGGGTTTTAGAGAAGAGAAAAGAAGAAGAGAAAAGAGGAGAAGAAGCAAGAATCGTCAAATTCTCGAAGCTAAGATCGTGGATTTCGTCAAGGGGTGATCCCTACGAGGTATATGAGATCACATAGCATTGGGTTAGTTCACCCACACGCCAATCATGATTCAATTCAGCGAAGTTGTGTTATTTTGAAAGCAAACCTTATGAGTTCTTGATGAAATTCATTTGAAATCTTGTGGGTTCTTGTTGTTAAAGTTTCTTGAGTTTGATTCATGATTTTAGGTATGATTTCGAGTAGAATTTGATGTATTTTGATGGTATGGTTGATTCTAAGTGTTTGGGGAAAGAACCAAGTCCAAATAGGGGGTTTAGAGATGAAAAACGAAGAAGAAAAGTCGAAACCCACCTGGGCAGGGGCTGGGGCTCCGCCCCTCTCAGAGCCCCAAGAAGGGAACTCTGAAGTTTGGGGCGCCACGCCATCCAGCGGGCACCACCCCAGCTTCTGAAGTTTCCCTTTTGGCGCCCCGTGCCTCTCAGAGTGCCAGGAATGCCAGTTCTTCCCATTTGTCCCCCTTCTTTTTGTATTAGTTCCTTAGCAACGTACCTATGTTTCCTAGTTGATTCCAACACTCTAAGGTACGTATAGACATCATGAAATCATACATAAATATGAGATCATGAACCTTGAATCCATAATTCAATTTAAGGAAAGTTTAGAGTCAAGTCAAGAAGTTAAGAATCAAGTCAAGAGAAGTTCATAAAGTTTTTCAAAGTCTTTTACAAATGTTTCAATTTTTTTTTAAGACTTAAGCCTTGAGTTATCTAAGGATAAGAGTAAAAGTTCATTTCTTCAAATATTATAAGAGAACTAAGTATTACCAAGAGTTTAAAATGTTTTCACATTTGAACAAGAAAGGGAAACACCGATTTCCAAGAGAGCTTTTCAGCTAAGTTTTGAGTAATTATCTCAAACCAAAGAAAGAAGTTTTGTTTTAAAGACATATGAGCTAAGTACATTTTTGGGAGTAGTATTGAGCACCGATATGGGGACGTGAGTTCATAATAACTCAAGTCTCTATAAACCATGTAGCCATCATGGGTAGTAATGGATCATACTTTTTAGATGATTCCTTAGTGCTTTTAAGCATAGACTAGTGGATCCACTTAGTTAAGGAGTTCTATATGAAGGCAAAGTATAGGACAGTTCTAGCAGCGTGGGCAAGACGTTGTATCACCACTTAGGCTCATAGTGGTGGTTGTCGGTTAGAGAAACTCCCACAGTATTATATTACTTTATATGTAAACTGAGTTGTTATTGCATTTCTTTAACAAATTGAGTTGCTACCTCCTGTTTTAAATGCTTTGTATAACTGCACCATTATTGTTGTTTACTTTGCATTTGAGTTGAGTTATTCATGAGTTGAGTAAAGCCAAGGTAAGCGTTCCTTTCAGATTCCTTTCAAGCTTATGTTATGTTTAGTTTTTCCCTTGTATGCTCGTACATTCAATGTACTAATGCCATTTGGCCTAGATCTTCTTATGATGCAGACACATGTCATCAGGATCAGCACCCAACGCTTCGTTGATCCAGTTGAGCACTCAGAGTCAGTTGGTGAGCCTCCTTGCTTTCCGGAGGGCTCATTTTACATTTCTTTAGTACTTTAGTTGTTTGGATGATCGGGGGTCTTGTCCTGACATCCCTCATTGTTTTAGAGGCTTCATAGACATTTAGTAGTTCAGTTGTCTTTACATTATTTTTTTATATGTAAAGACTTGAGTTGCCATTTTGGCCAAGTTGAATGTTTGACCTTTAAACGTTCTACGTTATTTTATTAAACAGTTGAGTAGAAGTGCATTTGATCATTGTAATAATGCTTAGAGTATTCCACTGAGTAAGTAAGCCAGGCCAAGGGTTTGCTTGGGGCTAGTAGTGGTTCTCAAGTGCCAGTCCCGCCCTGGGTGTAGACTCGGGGAGTGACAAACTTGGTATCAGAGCACAAAGTTCAAGAGTCCTAGGGAGTCTATGAAGCAGTGTCTGTAGAGTCTTAGTTATCAGTGTGAAGCGCGCCACATCTATAATTAGGAGGCTGCAACACTTAGGAAATTATCTCACTTCTTTCACACTCATTTCGTGCGATAGAGTTCATCTCTATAAAGTCTCTTTCTAATTCGTGCTTGCGCGTGCTTTTAGTTAATCATGCCTCCACGAAGAGCTGCCAGAGGTCGTCCTTCTAGGCATAATATTGAGGAGCAAGGGGTACCCAATGCACCTGAAGTGCAACCCCAAGGAGAAGTTACCAATGGTGAGTTCAGGGAAGCGATAAGAATGTTGAGTCAAGTTGTGACCAACTAAGCTGGGCAGAGAGAGAACCAAAAGGAAGGGAATGATACTTCGAGGATTTGTGAGTTCTTGAGGATGAATCCTCCAAGTTTCACTGGTTCAAGCACTACTAAGGATCCAGAGAACTTTATTGAGGAGCTGCAAAATGTGTTTGAGGTCATGCACGTTGCCGATGCTGAGCGAGTTGAACTAGCTACATATCAATTGAAGAATGTTGCTAGGACTTGGTTTGACCAGTGGAAGAAGGGTAGAGCTGAGGGAGCACCACCTACGAGTTAGGCTTGTTTCGAGGAGGCCTTTTTGGGGAGTTTCTTTCCCCGAGAACTGAAAGAGGCCAAGGTACGAGAGTTTCTCACCCTTAAGCAAGATTCACTAAGTGTTCATGAGTATGGGTTGAAGTTTACCCAACTATCCCGTTATGATCCAGAGATGGTTGTGGATATGAAGAGTATCATGAGTTTGTTTGTTGCTGGGATGTCTCGTCTGTCGAGTAAGGAAGGTAAGGCTGCAATGCTAATAGGTGACATGGATATAGCAAGGTTGATGGTCTATGTGTAACAGGTTGAGGAAGAGAAGTTGAGGGATTTGGAGGAATTCAGAAACAAGAAAGCGAAGACAGGAAATGAGTCCAGGCAGCAAAGAAGTAATGTGAACCGTTCATCCTTTCAGCAAAAGCAAAAGGGACCTACTCCATCATCTGCTAGTGCACGTGCACCCAGAAACAAATGGGCGTACAATAGTCAGAATTCATAGCACTTCAGGGCTAGACCTGTCCAATCTTAGGGTAGTGTGGCACAATGAGGTAACTGGGCTTCTGCATGTGCTGAGTGTGGTAGAACCCACCCAGGTAAATGTCACGATGGCTCCACAAGTTGTTTCAAGTGTGGAAAAGAGGGTCACTTCATGAAAGATTGCCCTAAGAACCACCAAGGAAATGGAAATCAGGGCAATAGAGCCCAATCTTCATCAGTTGCTCCACCAGATAGGGCTACACCTAGAAGATCTACTTCCGGTACTGGCGGAGGAGGAAACCGCCTTTATGCGATCACAAGTCGCCAAGAGCAAGATAATTCTCCAGATGTTGTCACTGGTATGATCAAAGTCTTTACTCTTGATGTTTATGCTTTGCTAGACCCAGGAACAAGTTTATCTTTTGTGACTCCTTATGTTGCAAATAATTTTGATATTCTTCCTAAAAAACTTTGTGAACCTTTTTGTGTTTCTACACCTGTTGGGGAGTCTATAGTAGCTGAGCGAGTATATCGTGATTGTGTCATTTCCATCAATCTCAAGAACACCATGACTGATTTAGTTGAGTTAGGCATGGTAGATTTTGATGTCATTCTTGGTATGGACTGGCTTCATGCCTGTTATGACTCCATTGATTGTAGAGCTCGAGTAATTAGGTTTCAAATCCCTAATGAGCTAGTTATAGAGTGGAGTAGTAGTTCAGCAATGCCTAAGGATCGTTTCATTTCGTACCTTAAGGCGAGAAAGTTAGTTTCCAAGGGTTGTGTCTATCACTTAGTCCGAGTTAATGACTCTAGTGTTGAGATACCTCATATCCAATCAGTTTCAGTAGTAAAAGAGTTTCCAGAAGTCTTTCCTGATGATCTACCTAAAGTCCCTCCTGAGAGAGAAATAAACTTCAGTATAGACATTCTTCCAGACACTCGTCATATATCTATTCCGCCATATAGAATGGCACCAGCAGAGTTGAAAGAGCTAAAAGGGCAGTTGAAAGATCTCCTAGATAAGGGTTTCATTCGACCAAGTGTCTCACCTTGGGGCGCTCTGGTCTTGTTTGTGAGGATGAAGATGGTTCCCTGAAGATGTGTATAGATTACCGCCAGTTGAACAAGGTTACCATCAAGAACAAGTATCCTCTTCTGAGAATTAATGATCTTTTCGATCAGCTTCAGGGTGCTACTTGTTTCTCTAAGATAGACCTCAGATCTAGCTACCATCAGTTGAAAGTAAGGGAGTGTGATATTCCCAAGACAACATTCAGGACCCGTTATGGTCATTATGAGTTCTTAGTTATGTCCTTTGGTTTGACCAATGCACCTGCAACATTCATGGACCTTATGAATAGAGTATTTAAACCTTATTTAAATATGTTTGTTATCATATTCATTGATGACATACTAATATATTCGAGGAATGAAGAAGATCATGCTAGTCATCTCAGAATAGTTCTCCAAACTTTGAAGGATAAAGAGTTATATGCCAAGTTCTCTAAGTGTGAGTTTTGGCTTGAGTTTGTGGCTTTCTTAGGCCACATTGTGTCTGGAGAGGGAATTAAAGTTAGTACCTAGAAAATAGAGGCAACGCGGAATTGGCCCAGACCCACATCTCCAACTGATATTAAGAGTTTCTTGGGGTTGGCTAGATATTATAGAAGGTTCGTAGAGGGGTTCTCATCTATTTCATCCCCTTTGACTAAATTGACTCAGAAAACAGTCAAGTTCCAATGGTCTGAAGCTTGTGAGGAAAGCTTTCAGGAATTGAAAAAGAGATTGACTATTGCCCTAGTGTTGACCTTACCAGAAGGTACGCAAGGCTTTGTTGTATATTGTGATGCGTCTAGAGTTGGTCTGGGTTGTGTGTTAATGTAGAAGGGCAAAATTATAGCTTATGCCTCCAGACAGTTGAAAGTTCATGAGAAAAATTACCCAACCCATGATTTAGAGTTGGCTACCATAGTATTTTCTTTGAAGGTATGATGCCATTATTTGTATGGTGTTCATGTGGATGTGTTCACCGATCACAAGAGTCTTCAGTATGTGTTTACTCAGAAATAGTTTAATCTCAGACAAAGGAGGTGGTTAGAATTACTCAAGGATTATGACATCAGTATTCTTTATCACCCAAGTAAGGCTAATGTTGTTGCTGATGCTTTAAGCAAGTTATCTATGGTTAGTACCACCCATGTTGAGGAATAAAAGAGAGAGTTAGCGAAAGATGTGCATATACTTGCACGATTGGGAGTTCGTCTAATGGATTCCACTGAAGGAGGAGTAGTGGTGATGAATGTGGCTGAATCATCATTAGTGTCAAAAGTAAAAGAGAAGCAAGAACAAGATGCCATTTGCTTAAATTAAAGGCAAATGTTCATAAGCAAAACGTAGTGGCTTCTGAACAAGAGGGGGATGGTGTGTTGAGGTATCAAGGTAGGTTGTGTGTACCAAGGGTGGATGAACTCCAAGAAAGGATCATGGAGGAAGCTCATAGCTCCAGATACTCAATTCATTCGGGTTCCACAAAAATGTATCGTGATTTGAGAGATGTTTATTGGTGGGGTAGTATGAAGAAGGGCATTGCAGAGTTCGTTGCTAAGTGCCTGAATTGCCAACAAGTTAAAGTAGAGCACCAAAGTCTCGGTGGTATGGCTCAGAATATAGAACTTCCAAAATGGAAGTGGGAGATGACCAATATGGACTTCATCACAGGTTTACCAAGGGCTCACAGGCAACGTGATTCTATTTGGGTGATTGTGGATCGAACGACCAAATAAGCCCACTTTTTGCAGGTAAAGACTACCCATACAACAGAGGATTATGCTAAGTTGTTTATTCAAGAGGTAGTTAGACTTCATGGGGTGCCAGTTTCGATTATTTCAGATAGAGGTGCCCAATTTACTGCGCAGTTCTGGAAATCATTTTAGAAAGGCTTGGGTTCAAAGGTGAACTTAAGTACTGCTTTTAATCCTCAGACAGTTAGGCAAGCAGAGCGCACTATTCAGACCTTGGAGGACATGTTGAGGGCTTATGTGATTGATTTTAAGGGTTATTGGGATGATCACCTACCTCTCATTGAGTTCGCTTACAACAATAGTTACCACTCTAGCATCCAGATAGCTCCTTATGAAGATATTTATGGGAGAAGATGCAGATATCCTATTAAATGGTTTGAAGTTGGTGAATCAGGGTTGATAGGACCAGACTTAGTGCATCAAGCTATGGATAAAGTCAAAGTGATTCAAGAGAGGTTGAAAACGATGCATAGTTGTCAGAAATCTTACACTGATGTTAGGAGAAGGGAGTTAGAGTTTGAAGTAGATGATTGGGTATACTTGAAAGTTTCAACCATGAAGGGTGTTATGAGATTTGGTAAGAAAGGGAAACTTAGTCCCCGGTATATTGGTCCTTACAAAATATCCAAGAGGATTGGCAAAGTAGCTTACGAGTTAGAGCTACCACAAGAGTTAGCAACGGTTCATCCGGTATTTTACGTCTCCATGTTGAAGAAGTGCATGAGAGATCTTTCACTTATCATACCAACTGAAGATATTGGTATCAAGGATAGCTTATCTTATGAGGAGATTCCGGTTCAAATTCTAGATCGTCAAGTTCGCAAGTTGAGGACTAAGGAAGTAGCATCAGTCAAAGTTCTTTGGAAGAACCAATTTGTTGAGGAAGCTACTTGGGAAGCTGAAGAAGATATGTAGATGAGGTATCCACATTTCTTTGAAACCGGAGAAATTCCAGATCAAGGTACTAATTCTCTTCTTAGTACACTTTAATTTATAAGTTGGCATGTTGTATTTGCATTGCTTGTTAGGTGTTTGAGCTGAATGTTAGATGTTACACCCTTAGCCTAGTAAGAGTAATCTCATTGGAGGACGAATGTTCCCAAGGGGGAGATATTGTAACATCTCGCTATTTGAAAGAACTAGGAAGAGTTAAAATTGGAAATAGTAATTTTAGGAAAGAATAGAAAATCTGGAAATTTGGTGAAGTTATGTTAAGTTTTGGGTTTTTGATCAACTTCAAACGACCATAACTTCTAGATCCGGATGAGTTAGGTGTGCTTCCAGATATCGTAGGAATGATCTTGGAATAATATTTCCAACGCCTCCGAGTTTATTGAATTCCGAGTTTGTATGAGTGATATATGCCCATTTGAAGTTGTGCTGTTCAAATAAGGAAAGTCTAATCGGATTTTAGAAGGGCATTATGGTCTTTTCCATACCCCATGACTTAATTTCATTTTTTGGTAATTAATTGGGGTCTAAACTGATAGGATTCAGTTTACGCTTTTACAATATTGAATTAGGGTTTTAGAGAAGAGAAAAGAAGAAGAAAAAAGAGGAGAAGAAACAAGAATAGACAAATTCTCGAAGCTAAGATCGTGGATTTCATCAAGGGGTGATCCCTACGAGGCATGTGAGATCATATAGCGTTGGGTTAGTTCACCCACACGCCAATCATGATTCAATTCAGCGAAGTTGTGTTATTTTGAAAGCAAACCTTATGAGTTCTCGATGAAATTCGTTTGAAATCTTATGGGTTCTTGTTGTTGAAGTTTCTTGAGATTGATTTATGATTTTAGGTGTGATTTCGAGTAGAATCTGATGTATTTTGATGGTATAGTTGATTCTAAGTGTTTGGGGAAAGAACCAAGTAGAAATAAGGGGTTTAGAGATGAAAAACGAAGAAGAAAAGTCGGAACCCACCTGAGAGGGGCCTGGGGCGCCACCCCTCTCAGAGCCCCAAGAAGGGAACTCTGAAGTTTGGGCCCTGGGGCGCCGCGCCAGCCAGCGCCCCTCACCCCAGCTTCTGAAGTTTCCCTTCTGGTGCCCTGCCCCTCTCAGAGCGCCAGGAACGCCAGTTCTTCATATTTGTCCCCCTTCTTTCCGCACTAGTTCCTTAGCAACGTACCTATGTTTCCTAGTTGATTCCAACAATCTAAGGTAGGTATAAACATCATGAAATTATACATAAACATGAGATCATGGACCTTGAATCCATAATTCAATTCAAGGAAAGTTAAGAGACAAGTCAAGAAGTTAAGAATCAAGTTAAGAGAAGTTCATAAAGTTTTTTCAAAAGTATTTTACAAACGTTTCAACTTTGTTTTAAGAATTAAGCCTTGATTTATATAAGGGTAAGATTAAAAGTTCATTTCTTCAAAGATTATAAGGGAACTAAGTATTCCCAAGAGTTTAAAATGTTTTCACATTTGAACAAGAAAGGGAAACACCGATTTCCAAGAGAGCTTTTAAGCTAAGTTTTGAGTAATTATCTCAAACCAAAGAAAGAATTTTTGTTTTAAAGACATATGAGCTAAGTACATTTTTGGGATTAGTATTGAGCACCGATATGGGGACGCGAGTTCATAATAACTCAATTCTCCATAAACCATGTAGTCATCATGGGTAGTAAATGATCATACTTTTTTGATGATTCCTTAGTGCTTTTAAGCATAGACTAGTGGATCCACTTAGTTAAGGCGTTCTATATGACATCAAAGTGTAGGACAGTTCTGGCAGCGTGGGCAAGACGTTGTATCACCTTTTAGGCTAATAGTGGTGGTTGTCGGTTAGAGAAACTCCCACAGTATTATATTACTTTATATGTAGACTGAGTTGTTATTGCATTTCTTTAACAAATTGAGTTGCTAACTGCACCATTATTGTTGTTTACTTTGCATTTGAGTTGAGTTATTCATGAGTTGAGTAAAGCCAAGGTAAGTGTTCCTTTCAGATTCTTTTCAAGCTTATGTTATGTTTAGTTTTACCCTCGTATGGTCGTACATTCAATGTACTGATGCCATTTGGCCTGCATCTTCTTATGATGCAGACATAGGTAATCTGGATCAGCACCCAGCGCCTCGTTGATCCTATTGAGCACTCAGAGTCAGTTGGTGAGCCTCATCACTTTTTGAAGGGCTCCTTTTACATTGCTTTAGTACTTTAGTTGTTTGGATGATCGGGGGTCTTGTCCTGACATCCCTCCTTGTTTTAGAGGCTTCATAGACATTTAGTAGTTCAGTTGTCTTTACATTATTTTTTCATATGTTAAGATTTGAGTTGCCATATTGGCCAAGTTGAATGTTTGACCTTTAAACGTTCTAAGTTATTTTATTAAACAGTTGAGTAGAAGTGCATTTGATCATTGTAATAATGCTTAGAGTCTTTCGCTGAGTAAGTAAGTCAGGCTAAGGGTTCTCTTGGGGCTAGTAATGGTTCTCGAGTTCCAGTCCCGCCCAGGGTGTAGGCTCGGGGTATGAAAAATTTAGACTTAGTGAAATTATAGAGTTCGAGTTTAAATCTGCGGGAGGGTTTTACGAACCATAGAAGTTTCTACGAGAGGGTTCTACGGGCCGTATAAGTTTCTACGGGCCGTAGGAAGTGGCTGTAGGAATTGTTCACATTTTAAGGCCCCAGTAAGTGGTTCTACGACTAACCAGTACGGGCTGTAGGATTCCTATAGATCGTAGGTTGGAACCGTAGACTACTTCGACAGTTTTAATGAAGGATATTTTAATTTGGACTTTTCTCATCCCTTCTAAGCCTAAATCTCAACCCTTAACCTAATGAAGGGTCTAAAAAATGTTTAAACATTCTTTTACATCCTTAAACACTTCAAATACTTAGATCAAGGATTCAAGATGAGAAAAGCTAGGGTTTTTTAACGTTCTTCGAATTTCGTCAAGAACTTTGTTCTTCCAGGTTATAGTGAAAGACTGACGTCGTTATCACGTCCTACATCTACTTTTTATCAGTAAAGAATAATCTAGGGCTACATCCTTAGTTTTGATAATTCTTAAGATGAGTATCGTTGTTGAGTTATGTGTTCTATTCATGATTTTAAGCTGCTATATCTTGCGTTGAGAATCTTGAGTTGATTGTTCATCTCTATTTTTAAGCATGAAACCTATTATTGAGTTATTATTGAGCTTTTATTAAGAATTTGTTAACCAAATTCTTTTTTCTTAAATTGATGTTTGAGAAAGTAAAGATGAGTTTTCAGTAGAGTTTAAAGAATAATTTTGAGTAAAGTATGAGGGGACTAATTGATTCCCAAATGTATCATTTTTACATTGAGAAAGAGAATTTTGATTTTCATAAAGAGTTAAAATAGTTTTGCGAGATAATTGAGACATTGCCTCTTAAAGAGGATCTTTTAAGTAATTACCTCAAACCAGAGAAAGAGTATTTCTACATGAGCATGAGTATATATATTTATTGAGACTAGTATTGAACACCGATATGGGGATGAGTTCAGAAAACTCACATTCCTCATAAACCATGTAGCCAACATGGGTAAATGATCATACTTTTTAGATGACTCCTTATTGCTTTCGATCATACCTTTAGTGGATCCACTTAGTTGAGGTGTTCTATACCTTACAAGGTATAGGAAAATTCTGGCAGCGTGGGCAAGACACTGTATCATCACATAGCTTATAGTGATGGTTGTCGGTTAGAGAATCTTCCAAATAAGAGTAAAGAGTAATTTATTGTATTTTTATATACATCCTTAAGTTAGCATCTTTTATTTATGAAGCTTTAAAACTTTCATCTCTTACTTTTACTTTGTATTGAGGTGAATATTCTTCCAGCCTTATCAATTCTGTAACACCTCGGTCTTAGAAAGAACTAATTTTAGAAAGAGCTAAATTGAGTTTTGTTCAAGTTAGACTTCAATTGTGAGTTTAGGGTTGACTTCAAATGACCATAACTTTCAGCACATTATGAGTTAGGTGGCCCATGAGATATCAAATTAAAGATCTTTGAGTCCTCTTAAAAACGCCACTGAGTTTTCTGAATTCTAAGTTCAGATGAGGGAGATATGCTCGTTTGATTTCAGTCTGTCGAGTTAAGGAAATTCATCCGAATTATGGAGGGGTATTTTGGTCTTTTCCTTACCCCACTTAGTCCACACGTTTACATCCAAATTAGGGGTCAAAGCTGATTAAAATAAGTTTACGTTAAAGTCTAAAACGTTTGGAAAGTTAGGGAAAATTTCAAGAGGAGAAAAGGGAGAAAAGTTTCAAGCGTTCAAAATTCTTACGAGCTTTGAGGATTTTTGCGAAGAATTTGATTCTATCGAGGTATGTAAGCTGTCATAGTGATGGGTTTGTTCAACCAATCATGAGTTTCTTTATGAATTCGTCCATGAGATTGAGTATCTTGAGAATCTTGTTGAGTTCTTGAGGTTTTGTGCTTCATTCTTAAATAATGGAGTTCTTGTTGAGTTCTTGAGGCGAGAGTTGCGAATGAGTGTTGTTCGTGGTGGGTTTTGGTGTGGATTTCATTGTGATTGTGTTGGGTTTATGTTTCCAATGGAGTTTGAAGGAATTCATTCCATTATAGATGAGTTAGGGCATGAGATTGAGAAAGAAAATTCATCAAAATTCTGGGCAAGGGCTTGGGATGGCGCGCCACCATAGTGCCAGAACTATTGCCCAGTAGTTTGGGGCCTGGCCTGGCGTGACGCACCACTCAGTGCGCCCAAACACTGGTCAAACACTGGTCAGTAGTTTTGGGGCTGGCACCCCGCACCACTCAGTGCGCTAGGGTCGTCAGGTCCCCTACCCTTCTGTCCTTTTTTCCGCGTGTGTTCCCTCGAATCGTACCTATGTTCTTTACTTGATATTCACATTTAAAATTTTCATTAATCCTTGAGAGATCATGCATATCCAAGTCATAACTCTTGAATTCATAATTCAAATTCAAGATAGAGTTAAGAGTAAAGTTCGAGGAAGTTCTTTTAATTCATTTGAGAAGTCTTTTGCAAACTTTTAAAAACTTGTTTTAAGACTTGAGTACTTGAGTATGAGGATGAGGAGAGTTGAGTTTCAGTTTTTTCAAAATGAATATATGGGAACTAAGTATTCCCAAGAGTAAATACTTTTACATTTAAAATGAGAGGAAACCTTGATTTCCAAATGAGTTCATGAGGAGTTTCGAGCTCTATCTCTTTTAAGAGAATCTTTTGAGTAATAATCTCAAATTTGAGGATGAGGAAATGATTAAACATATGAGCATGAGTTATATTATTAGGAGTAGTATTGTGCACCGATATGGGGACGAGTTCAGACAACTCAAAGTCCTCATAAACCATGTATGCCAATATGGGTAAAGGGTTATACTTTTTAGATGATTCTTTATTGATTTTAAGCATAGCTTAGTGGATCCACTTAGTTGAGGATGTATTATACTCCGGTAAGGTATAAGACAGTTCTGGCAGCGTGGGCGAGACGATGTATCATCACATAGCTTATAGTGATGGTTATCGGTTAGAGAGTCTCCCAAATAAGAGTCAAAGATTTATTATTGTGTGTTTTAAATACATTGAGTTATTATCTACTAGTTTAAAAGCTTTCTTTATAATGCATATATATTGTTGCTTCTATATTAAACTGAGTTGAGTATTTCTGAGTTTGAGTATCTTTGAATATCTTTGAGTATCCTTGAGTTGAGATGAAGTGAGTATGTTCTTTCTTTTTATTAGTTCAAGCTTATGTTTGTGCTTTAGAGTTCCCCTTGCATGCTCGTACATTCCATGTACTTACGCCATTTGGCCTACATCTTTCATGATACAGATACAGGTAACCAGGGTCATCAACAGGCGATCCGTTGATACCACTTGCAGTTCCAAAGTTGCTTTGGTGAGCCTCCTTGCTTCGAAGGGTTCCATATTTACTTTCAGTTGTATTAAGATGACGTGAGTCTTGTCCCGACTTTCATCATAGTTGTTAGAGGCTTCGTAGACAGTAGAGTTTTGAGAAGTCTGTTTAATTTTCAATTGTTATTATTCTATACTTGAGTTACCTCTTTGGCCAGTTGGATGGTTTCTCTAAAATATTCTGAGTTATCTATTTTGAGACTGTTTGAGAAAACCTTTATTTGAGTTCATGCATTATTGATTAAGTCTTTCACTGAGTATTGAGCCAGGCCAAGGGTTCGGTTGGGACCAACAATGGTTCTCGAGTGCTAGTTACATCCAGGGGGTAGGCTCGGGGCATGACAAGTTCAATTATTTATTTATTCAGCTTTATTACATAGTCATACATTCAATGTACTGATGTCATTCGACCTGCATCTTTTTATGATATAGATAAATGTGTTCAGGATCATCAGCAAGCGCTTCGTTGAGATCACTTTGCACTCCAGTTACCTTTTGGTGAGCCTCCTTTGAAACACCCCAAAAATTTCTAAGTCAAGACTCAAACACTTCTTCATTATGAACGGGATTTTTATGAATGATTTTAAATTTTCTTAGGTGTTAAGGTTACTAGACGTAACACCTCTAGTTTCAAAAAGAACTAAAGAGAAATTTGTTCAAGTCAACCATCAGTTTTCTTAAGTTTTGGGTGAACTTCAAATGACAATATCTTTTAGCACATAAAGAGTTTGATGGGTCATGACCTTTCAAATCAAAGTCTTCGAGTCCTCTTTCCAACTCCACCAAGTTTACCTCAATTAGAGTTCTGAGTAAAAAATTATGAGTGATTTACTAGAGACGCTCTAACCTGGCAGCAGCTCCACAATGGCTCCGCGTTATAGAGTGATTACGAACATCACTGTCCGCTGGAAAAATATTCCTACTTCCAACTCATTTTATTTAGTTCTTTAAGGGTATTTTAGTCCTAAAACCCTTAGGAGGTTATCTAAATTATCCTAAAAGTGTAGAAAAATCAGTTTTGATAATCAAACCCTCTCATTCACTCCTATATTTCTACGCTCAAGAAACTTTAAGAAATGCTAAGGCTAGGGTTCATCTTCCAAGATTCTCCTTCAAGTTTCTTCAAGAATATTGTTCTTCCAGGTATGTAAGCTTTCATAGTGTTGGGTTTGTTCGCCCTCACGCCAATTATGTGAATATCATCCATAAATTCGTTCTTAAATTTTATTGATTAAGATTCTTTATGAAGATCTTGAGGTTTTATCTTCATTATTTAGTAATGGAGTCGTGTTGAGTTGTAAGGTGAGGGGTCTCACGAATGAGTGTTATTCTTGATGAACTTTGTGTGGGTTTCATTGAAAACGTTCTGGGTTTATGAAATTTGTGAAATTGGGCAACAAAATTGCATTGGGTATGAATTGAATTGAGTTTGGGAGAAGAAGAAAAGATCGGACAAATATTTGCACCCAGGTATGTGTCGTGGAGGCACTTAAGATTTTCAGTATCCAGTCGAGTACCCCCTCTCCACGTTATGGAGAGGATACAGAGTCGTCTGTCTCAAAAATATTTCGCGACCAAAAATAAAATCTTTCTCCGCGTCACGCCAGTGCTTTCCAATTCGTGTCATCGCTTTTGAGTCATTAGAGGAGTATTTTGTAATCAACCATAGTTTTGAGCTAAGTCTTGAGGAAGTAAATATGAGAATGAGAAGAGTTGTATTCATGAGTCTCTATATTGTTATTGAGATCCTTGAGTGGAGTTGTTTATGTCCATAATTTTGCATAAACCCTATACTCTTGAGATGAGAAGTATCTTTGAGTTCTGAGTCCTTGAGCTCTTGAGTTCCTGATCCTTTTTGAAATTATATTGCTAATTATTTAATTTCCATAGTTATGCATGAAGATCCTTGAGTTGAGTCATTCATATCCATAATTCCACATGAACCTTAGGAGTTGAGTATTCTTGAGATGAGTAGTATCGTTGAGTTCTGAATTATTGAGTTCTTGAGTTATGAGTTTTGAGTTTTCTATATGCTTATTGAAATTCTGGATTTGATTCGTTCATGTCTATATTTCAATATGAACCCTATTTTGAGTTATAAGTCTTGATGAGTCTTCGAAAGTCATTTATTGTGTTTTAAACTGAGTTTTGAGGAAAAGTTTAAGGAGATAATTTTGGGTAAAGTTTAAGGGAACTAGGTATTCCTAAATGTATCATTTTTACATTGAGAGAAACTTTGATTTCTAAATGAGTTTATGAGGAGTCATGAGCATTACCTCCTTATTGAGGATCTTTTGAGCAATTATCTCAAATGGAGGAAGAGTTAAGTTTTTAAACATATGAGAATGAGTATATTATTGGGAGTAGTATTGAGCACCGATATAGGGATGAGTTCAGACAACTCACATTCCTCATAAATCATGTATGCCAACATGGGTACATGATTATACTTTTTAGATAAATCCTAAGTGCCTTTGGGCAGAGTTTAGTGGATCTACTTAGTTGAGGTGTTCTATACCCCGGTAAGGTATAGGAAAGTTCTGGCAGCGTGGGCGAGACGCTGTATCATCACGTAGCTCATAGCGATGGTTGTCGGTTATAGAATCTCCCAAATAAGAGTAAAGAGTTTATTAGTGTTTTTTATACATCTTGAGTTATTATCTGTTGTTTTAAAATCTTTATATATTGTATCTTATTATCACTGCTTTCATATTGAGTTGAGTTGAGGTGAGCATGTCTTCTGTTTCTATTCGTTCAGCTTTATTTGTATGTTTTAGTTTTCCCCTTACATGCTCGTACATTAAATATACTGATGTCATTCGGCCTGCATCATTTAATGATGCAGATACAGTGTTCAGGATCATCAACATGCGCTTCATTGAGACCATTCACATTCCAGCTAGCTTGGGTGAGCCTCCTTGCTTCCGAAAGGCTTCACATTTACTTCTTGTTTTGTTAAGTTGTTGGGGGTTCTATCCCGACACCTATCTGAGTTCTAGAGGCTTCACAAATAGTTTAAAGGTCGAGGAGTCTTTCATTATTTCTTTTTTTTGTTGAGAATTTTTGAGGTCATGAGACATTTATGTAACATTCCTCCTTAGAAAGAGTAAATTTAGAAAGCGCTAAATTGGAAATAGCTAAATTGAGATTTGTGCAAGTTATTCTTAGATTTTGAGTTTTGGGTCAACTTCAAACGACCATAACTTTCAAAACAGGATGAGTTAGGTGTCCTAGAAGATATCAAATGAAAGGACTCTGAGTCCTCTTTCCAACACCATCGGATTTGCTAAATTTTGAGTTTGGATGAGGGAGATATGCCAGTTTGAGTTCAGCCTGCCTAATTAAGGAAATTTACCCAAATTAATGAGGGGTATTTTGGTCTTTTCCTTACCTCCATTAGCTTTAAACATTTTTGGTAATATTTTAGGGGTCTAGACTGACTTAGATCAGTTTTCTCAATTCAAAATCACGCTTAGGTTTTTTAGAGGAGTTCAAGAGGAGAAAAGAGGAGAGGTTCAAGGAGTTCGTCAACATTTTTGAGATTTGTCGAGGAATTTCGCCAAGGGTTTGATTACCAAGAGGTATGTAAGCTCTCATAGTGTTGGGTTCGTTCACCCACATGCCAAACATGTGATATTAATCCGTAATTTCATTCTTGGGGTCGAATAATTGAGTTCTTGATGAATTTCTTGAAGTTTCATTTCATAAATCTTTAATAATGAGGTTTGATGAATTCTTGAGATGAATGTTAGGAGTTTGAGGGTTGTTTATGAGTGGATTTTCATTTACTAAGGTTGGGTATTCGAATCTAGGAGAGTTTGGAAGAAACCATTTGATTCTAGGTGAATTAGGGCAAAAAATCGAAAAAGAAAATTCGTCAAAATTTTTTGGGCAGGGGATGGTGCGCCGCGCCAACAGTACTCCAGAAAAGAGGTTCTGAAGTTTAGGGGATGGCGCCCCGTTTCACTTAGTGCGCTAGGGTCGCCTTCCCTATCCGTTTTCCGTCGTTTGTCCCGTCTGAGTTCTTTTAAAGTGTATCTTCACTCTTTCTAATTCTAACTACTCTAAACTACATCTAAACATCGAAAGATCCTTCACAACATGAATAATAACCCTTGAATTCATAATTCAAATTCAAGGTAGAGTTAAGAGTAAAGTCTTGAGAGTTCTTTCGAGTCATTTTGAGAAATCTTTTACAATCTTTTAAAACTGGTTTTAAGACTCGAGTACTTGAGTATGAGAATGAGGAGAGTTGAGTTTCATTTTTCAAAATGAATATATGTGAACTAAGTATTCCCAAGAGTAAATGTTTTACATTTAAAATGAGAGGAAACTTTGATTTCCAAATGAGATCATGAGGAATTTTTCTGCACTATCTCTTTTAAGAGAAGCCTTTTGAGTAATAATCTGAAAGTTTGAGGATGAGGAAATGTTTTTAAACATATGAGTTGAGTTATATTATTGGGAATAGTATTAAGCACCAATATAGGGACGAGTTCAAATAACTCAAAGTCCTCATAAACCATGTAGCCAACGTAGGTAGAAAGGGTCATACTTTTTAGATGATTCCTTATTGCTTTTTAGGCATAGCTTAGTGGATCCACTTAGTTGAGGAGTTCTATAGTTCTGGAAGCGTGGACGAGACGTTGTAACATCACATAGCTCATAGAGATGGTTGTTGATTAGAAAATCTCCCAAATTTAGTTATTTTATATCTTTACATACAAACTGAGTTATTATTGTATTTTTAAATACATTGAGTTTTTATCTATTGTTTTAAAAGCTTTCTTTATAATGCATCTCTATTGTTGCTTTTATATTGAACTGAGTTTAGTATTTTTGAGTTTGAGTACCTTTGAGTATCCTTGAGTTGAGATGAGGTGAGTATGTTTCTTCAGTTCCAGTTCAAGTTGAACTCATGTTTTAGATTTTCCCTTGCATGCTCATACATTCAATGTACTGACGCCATTTGGCTTACATCTTTCATGATGCAGATTCAGGAAACCAGGGTCATCAACAGGTGCCCCGTTGATACCACTTGCAGTCACAGAGTTGTTTGGTGAGCCTCCTTGCTTCCAAAGGATCCCTCACTTATTTCTATTATTTCAGTTTTTTTAGGATGATCGGGGGTCTTGTCCCGACATCCCTCATATTATTAGAGGCTTCATATACAGTAGTAGTTCAGAAGTCTGTTTCACTTTCAGTTGTTAATGTTCTAAACTTGAGTTGCCTCTTTTGGCCAGTTGAATGTTTCTTTAAAATATTCTGAGTTTATCTATTTGAGATATTGAGTTAAATATTTACATTTGAGGTTTATTTGTTGTTGAGTAAGTAATCCGCTGAGAGTTGAGCCAGGCCAAGGATTCGCTTGGGGCTATCAATGGTTCTCGAGTGCCAGTTGCGTCCAGGGTATAGGCTTGGGGAGTAACAATTTAACTATAACTTGTTAAATTATTTTCAGACAGTTATTGGAGTTTAGTTCAAATTGAGTTTTTAAAGTTTATTTATGCATTTGGAGTTTCCATTTTTGCTTGAGGTAGTTTTTCGCTTATAGTCATCCAGGATGAGGGTTCGCGTGGGGACTAGCAATGGTTCTCGAGTGCTGACCACGTCCAGGGTGTAGGCTCGGGACGTGACATCCCTGCATAATAGAGGACTGCATTTTTCTTTCCAGTTTAATCATTTTAGGGTGTCATGGGTCTTGTCCTGACATCCATGTTGAACTATAGAGGCTTTATAGATAGATAAAGTTGAATAGTCTCTTAGTATTTAATTTTCCTCGAGATATTTTGCAAACTATTATACCTATATTACTGAGTATTTTCTTTGAGTTTGAATGTTCTAAATTCTGTTTCTAAGCCCATTATCGCTTGAGTAAGTCTACCGCTAAGTAGTCAGTCCGTCCAAGGGTTCGCTTAGGGATCATAAATGGTTATCGAGTGCCGACCACGTCTAAGGTGTAGGCTCGGGGCGTAACAGGTACACAAGTAGAAAAAAACATATGTAGACATCTAACACAAAACGAAAAATGTAAAATAAATAAATAAATAAATTAGGAGTGGAGGATTAGACGGGGTGGAGTGGAATTTTATTTTCTTTTTTAAAAAAAAATAATACCAAATTTCTTTTAGGAACAAGTGGGGGGTGGGGGTGAGGTCTTTTTAAAAAATAAAAGGAAGGGGCATTGTTGGGGAGGGGGGGGGGGAGGAGATGATGGAGTCGGATGAGAAAAATATTTTAAATTTTTATTTTTTCAAAATATAATTATATTTTTAAAAAAATAATTTTTTTATAGTAATACTTTAATCTTTATCTTTTAACTAATATTAATAGTTTATTTAATTTTTCTCAAGGTGAAATATTTTATCCATGTGAAATATCATGTGACAAAGATTTTTGCAAAGAAAAGAGAGAGAGTGAAATTTGGGTGTGAAACTCACAATCTTAACACTGAGGTGTGTTTCTCAAACTAATAAGTGGTAATTTGGGTGTGAAACTCACACTCTCAACAATTTAAGTATGAAACCAAAAAAAAGGAATAGTTTAGGTGTGTTTTTGACATTTATCTCTAAATTTTTGTAACACCTCACTATTTGAAAGAACTAGAAAGAGCTAGAATTAGAAAGAATCATTTTTGGAAAGAATGAAAAATCTAGAAATTTGACAAATTTAAGTTAAGTAAGAGTTCTGCGTTAACTTCAAACGACCATAAATCCTAGATCAGGATGATTTAGGTGTGCTACAATATACCGTAGGAAAGATCTTTGAATTATCTTTCCAACGCCGCTGAGTTTGCTCAGTTTTGAGTTTGTCTGAGTGACATATGCCCATTTGAAGTTGGATTGTCTAGATAAGGAAAGTCAAAATCCATATTTTAGAAGGGCATTATGGTCTTTTCACCACCCAATTAATTAATTTTGTTTTTGGTTATTAAGTTAGGGCATAGACTGATTGGATTCAGTTTACGCTTCTGAAAAACAAGTTAGGGATTTGAGAGAAGAGAAGAAGAGGAGAAAAAGTAAGGAATCACCAAGTTCTTGAAGAATTGCTTGTGGATTTCGTCAAGGGGTGATTCGTACGAGGTATGTGAGATCACATAGCATTGGGTTAGTTCACCCACACGCCAAACATGATTTATTTCAGCGAATTTAGATGCTTGAAGCTTTAGAAATTGAGTTCTTGATGGATTTGTTTGGAGTTTCTATTGGGTTCTTGATTGTTGGAGTTGTTGAGCAGTTCTTGATTTTGATTCATGAAATTAGGTATCGTTTTGAGTAGATTCTTGCATATTTTGATTATGTCGTCAAATCTAAGTGTTTGGGGGGGGGGGGATTCTAATTGAGTTTAGAGGGTTTAGAGTTGAAAAACGAGCAAGAAAAATCGTCAAATATCTGGGGAAAGGGGTGGGGCGCCGCGCCACTCAGAGCGCCTCACAAAGTGCTATGAAGTTAGGCCTCTGGGGCACCGCTCCAGCCAGAGCGCCCCAAGCCAGTCTCTGAAATTTACCCTCTGACGCCCCGCGCTATTCAGAGCGCTAGGGACTCCAGGTCTTCTACTTCTTCCCACTTCTTTCCGTACTAGTTCCCTTGTAACGTACATATGTTTCGTAGTTGATTCCTACACTCTAAGGTATGTCTAAACATCATGAAATCATCAATAACATGAGATTATGAACCTTGAATCCATAATTCAATTCAAGGAAAGTTAAGAGTCAAGTCAAGAGAAGTTCTTAGAGTTTTCCAAAAGTCTTTTACAACCGTTTAAACTTTGTTTTAAGACTTGAGTTTTGAGTTGAGTAAAGAGTAAAGATTGAAGTTCATTTCTTCAAAAGAGTATATGGGGACTATGTATTCCCAAAGAGTAAAATGTTTTCACATTTAAACAAGAAAGGAAACTTTGATATCCAAGAGAGCCTTTGAGCTAGTTTTCAGTTAGAGGAAACTTTGATTTTAAAGAGGAGCCATTAAGCTAAGTTTTAAGCAATTATCTCAAATCACAGAAAGAAGTATGTTTTTAAACGTAAAAGCTAGTATTATATTTTGGGAGTAGTACTGAGCACCGATATGGGGGAGAGTTCAGACAACTCCTAGCCCCCATAAACCATGTAGCCATCATGGGTAGAAAAAAGGTCATACTTTTTAGATGATTCCTTAGTGCTTTTTACCATAGACTAGTGGATCCACTTAGTAGTCAGGTTCTATACCCTTGGCAAGGTATAGGACGGCCCTGGCAGCGTGAGGCAAAACGTTGTATCATCACAATAGCTCTTACGTGATGGTTGTCGGTTAGAGAAACTCTCACAACAGTATTTTGTATTCATATATACACAAAAGTAAATTGTATTTTTATATACATTCCAGAGTTTATATTGTATCTTTGCATACACACAAAGTCACTATTGTATTTCTAAATACACAGAGTTGTTATCCATGTTTTAAAAAGTTTTTCTTTATATTGCACTTGTTTATACTGCTTTATATTGAAATGAGTTCAGTTCAGTTGAGACCAGGTTTGTTCTTCAGTTCCTTTCAAGCTAATGTCTTAGTTAGATTTCCCCTCGCATGCTCGTACATTCAATGTACTGATTCCATTTGGCCTGCATCTTTTAATGATGCAGATACATGTAACCAGGATCAACATCCAGCACATCGTTGATTCTAGTTGAGCTTCAGAGTTTGTTGGTGAGCCTTCTTACTTCCGGAGGATCCCCTTTTATCGCTTTCCGTATGTTTAGTTCTTTAGGATGTTGTGGGTCTTGTATCGACGTTCATCTCAGTTGTTTAGAGGCTTCATAGACAGTTAGTGATGTTAGTTCTTGAGTCTTTCTATTTCCTGTTTTGATGGTTGAGACTTGAGTTACCACTTTGGCCAGTGAATGTTATTTTAATACATTCTAAGTTTATTATTGAGAAGTTCAATTTACTTTTTAAAGTATTTATATCATGAGTAAGTCTTCCGCTGAGTAAGTAAGTCAGGCCGAGGATTCGCTTGGGGCCAACAATGGTTCTCGAGTGCCAGTCCTGCCTAGGGTGTAGGCTCGGGGTGTGACAATTTTAAAGTATTTTTATAATTGAAAAAAAATGAAAAATGATGTAGAGCGCAAAATAATGTAAGAGGTTGACTATGGTTGATGTGAAGAAACATCGAGACAGTCTAAAGGAGTATCACACGAAAGTGATTATTTAAGAAATAGTGCACCTATACAACTTACTGAGAACATGACCTTAGATAAGAGGATATAAATGTCGAGAATTAGAAGAGAAGGTTAGTAGGTAGTCGAGCACTGTCTAGTTTTGTTGATCAATATTACTTATATTGCTCTACTATTATCTTATTCTTCGATATTATTATTACTCGTTATTGCATTCGATTCAATTATTGTATAATTTGTGTTAGTACTATTTTTTCTCCATTATTAATTAATTGACTATCACTAATAATGTATTTTCTTTTCATACTAATTTTATAGGACAAATTTTCAAAATGTCAATATTTTGACATTTAATAGGACCCCTTAGCCACACTTTCAATATTTATTTAAAATGTCATTATTTTAATTTGTTATGTATCTGATTTATGTATTTTTTTTATTCGTTTGATTTGCAAGAATACTATTATTTAATAACATAAAGGAGAAAATCAAGAGAAATAATATTTTTTTAAAAGGAAACATATCACTTAAAATTCTCATTAGTTACAATTTCAAAGAAATCTCCTTTCTCACTCGATTAGATCAATAGTTTCAATCTCCATTTTTCTCCTTTATCAAGATCTTAATCATAGATGGTGAAATTAAGAATATCAAGAAGTGGATACTGTATCCAGTTTATATAAATTCAAAAAAGACGAGAGCGGAAGGAAGAAGAATTTATGTGACGAAAGCTTGTGAAAGCCCTACTTGTACTGAGATTAGTGATTGCGGCAACTTCCTCAAAATTTCTTGTGCAATTGAGTTTGATAAGACATATCCACAGGATTTCATGCAAAGAGGAAGAGTGAGAGTTTGCTGAAGCGGGAAGATGAAACGCCTTATAATTCAGTCATTCCTTAACTTTTTTTTAATTATGTTTTCATCGTAATTGTATACCAATAGTTTTTACATTTTATGTGCTCACTTTACCCATTCAAATTAAAATTGGTATCTTACTTTCATAGTGAAAACTAAAATTATATCCCAATGATCAAAATTGTATTACATGACTGTTAACTATATTTTTATTTTATTTATATTACAAAAATATTACTGATTGTATCCCAATATATATAATCTAATCATTACATATGGATATGATTTATGAAAGGATACAAGATTCTGGAAAAAAATAGCATACATGGTGAAAATAATACAATCTGTTGAGGAATGATACAATATTCTAAAAAAATACAAATTGACTGTGAAAGAAATATGGATACAAGATTCTGAAGAAAAATAAAGCATAATAGTGGAAATAATACAATTTGTTGAGGAAGGATACAATATTCTAAAAAAATATAAAATGATTGTGAAAAAAATAGGATACATCTCTGCTTAAGAAATACAAATCCATTTGGTATACCTATTGGAATGACTACAAACTAAAAAAGAAATATAATGTTCTTAATAAAAATACAAATCCTGAGTAAAAGAAAAACAATTGATAAACAAAAATTAATATGAATACAATTTTTGCAACCTTCTTCTCTGACTCTTTCTTTTCTTCTCCTTCTCCTTCTCCAGAACTCAAACAATATATGATGTATGAATGTCAATGTAGATTACGACAATCTACTAAATCTCAAATATGAAAACAAAATCATGAAAAAAATTGAACAATAGTGTTTAAAAGACGAAAAATCTGAAATACATAAAAGAGGAAAATCTCACAAAATACTTGGTGAATATGAAAACAAACTCACAAAAAAAATCAAACAATACTATTTAAAAGATGAAAAAATTTGAAATACAAAATACTTGGTGAATATGAAATCAAAATCACAAGAAATCTCACAAAATACTTGTTGGCTTCGAGTTTACCTTTATCAATGGGTGAAAAATCTTTTAATTAATTGTGAGATTTCTTGAACAAAGGATAATAAATTGGAAGAGTTAATTTTCTTGAACAAGGAAAGGAGATAACAATGGTGACAAAGGGAAGAGAGAGAAATGAGTGATTTGGGGTAAAACCTAGGAAGAGGGGTAAGTGGGCAATGAAGGTTTTTTTTTTTTACCGGATAGTGGAGTAAAAAATGGTCCAATATGGACATGATTTGAGAAATAAAAGAAAATGAAATTAATTATATTAGAATACAATTTATTTTTTTAAAATATTGACATATTGACATTTTTTAATAATTATTTTAAAGTGTAAATGTTTTTAATAATTATGTATTAATTTGAGAGTTCATCAGAAACAATAGAAATATTTTCACAATAAGGGGAAAAGTTACATACACATCATATCCTCTAGACTCCACTTATAAAACTATACTGAGTATATTTTTATTGTTTGCTTTAATGTTCAAGTTTTTATTTCTTTTTTTTTTAGTTAATTTTTGGTATTACTGTTATTTTGTTTGCTTTAATGTTCAAGTTTTTATTTCTTTTTATGTTTAGTTAATTTTTTATATTATTGCTATTTTTGTTTGCTTTAATGTTCAAGTTTTTATTTCTTTTTCTTTTTAGTTAATTTTTGGTATTACTGCTATTTTTAAGATATATTTTTCAATTGAATTTAGTTTTGACAATATTTAGTTGTGACTTCCAACTAGATTTATTATTTTTTGATTATTTTATTTTTGATGTTACTACATTTGAATGTTATGATGTCACTATTATTGGTAAATAAATGTAGAAATTTGAAGAAAAATAATAAATAAGAAAAGAAGGTACTTACAAAAAAAAAAGAATAATTTAATTTAAAATATGAATGTAAAATGTCACATGTATATGCTCTTTTGGTCTACTTTTTAACTCCTATACACTATAACGAGTGAAGCTATTGTTCATGCCACTTGGTACTGCATATGATATTTGGATTGAAACTATTAGGGGTCATTTGGTACAAAAAATAAATAATGCAAGGATTAGTAATGTGGGGATTAATAATATAGAGAATAATAGTGCAAAGATTAGTAACGTAGGAATTAGTAGTTCATAGATTAGTAATGCAAGGATTTATTTTTATCAAGTGTTTGGTTCATTGCTTCCCACTTCATTTTGTGTTCGAATTAAAACTATATAAAAAAACTTCTTTCCAATTATATCCTTGAATTTTTATGAGATTTTCTATTTCATGTAATCGGGCCAAGATAGATAATTGCCGGACAATATTATTTTTTATGGCCTTCTAACTAGCAAGGAGAAGAACAGTTTTGTTGTCATGTTTGCTATTTCCTCACTTGAGTTATTTAAGGGTAAATAATTGTCATCTTAATAAATTAATCACTCACAAAACGTCAATTCTCAATTTAAAAAAGATAGACCATCTACTTTTAAAACCAAAAAGACGGTAATCAATTGTAAATTCGAATAAATCATCTACATTTACACATAAAATTGCAAGTTGTAGTTTTAATATGTATGCAATTTTATAAATTGTTCAAAATACAATTGATTAGAAACCACATATATATTAAAAAATAATATATTCAATTAAGATCGCAAACGTCATGTGGTGATATATTTGTCTTTTCAATTAGTAAATGTTAAACAACTCATATTTCAAATATTGTATTGATTTGTATTGGATTTATTTAGCAACAAACAACTCTCTCTAAATAATAAAATTTGTAAGCTAATTTATTTAAATGAATTTACTAGTACAAATATAAAACATAAAATCAAGAAAATAAACAAAATGATTAAAATGATTTGAGGTATATTTTTGTCTTTACATAGATAACCCCATGCTATTAGATCTTATGTGTTACTAATACCAACAAATGGAAGGTATTAGTAATACATCCAATAATACCATGTAGGGTGTATAACTAATCCATGATTAGTTATACTTTGGCCCAAAATTCCTATCAAACATGGATTATTTCTCCTAATCTTCCTACCAAACGACCCCTTATAGCTCACAGGGCAACAACAACTTCTTATAATTAAAGTACTAAGCAAATTATAAAATGTGGATAATTGGAGGGAGGAGGTTAATTCAAAATTAAACTAAAAGTATAGATTTTAACTTCTAACAACTTAATGTGGAAATTTTACCTTATTAGTTACTGAAAAGATAACTATGCCTAGTCATTCGTAGGAAATGAGATCATACGAAATGAGATTAATAACTTGAAAATAAAGTAGCCTACCTCTGATACCGTGTTAAAATATATTTATAATGTAAAAACTCTTTACATTGCAAGTGTACATAAGTTAAATTTTGAATATATACAAATTTCTCACGCATTATATAAAAGAAATTCAAAGTATTGAAATACACACTAATTGTGAATGGAGTGACCGATGCCTGGACTGTGCCCTGGCCCCGTTGGTCCAAAATCATCCATCTTCTCAACAACTTTTACACTTTTTGTTGCTTCTGTTGGATCATTTATCGATTTCTGTGTGTCATCTTTGCTCAGGAGCCATGTTAAACTTTTCCGTATCTTTCCAATTTTATTGAATGTCTCCGAAGTGACAACTATTTGTGTTGATGATACAGAAGAAGATGAAATTTCCACACTTACCACTTCCGTTTTTTCCGACTTTAGGTGCCTAATTGCTTCCACACATAAAATTTCATGACTAAACAAGATCAACACAAGGATGAAAGCAAAAAATTGAATGATTTTAGTGTTTGTTTCAATAACCATTGTATTATATGCTAGGAATTGGTAAGTGAACAAGTACAACAAGTAGAGAAAATTTGGAATTGGAATTAACAAGCTATAGGTTTTGTACAAGGTTTTAAGACAACACTTGTTATTACAACTGTAGTATATATAGATTTATTTATATTTAATGGAAGAAGGACAAATAGTATATAGAATAACAAAAAGTGAGAAGAATAGTTTTGAGACGTGAATAATCGAACATTGAGATGCAGAGTACTTTTTGACTTATTTATGCGTTTCATACATATTTAAAATGCTTAGAAGTTAAAATTAATCAAAAATCATAAGCTGATTATTCCAATTAATTTATGATTTTTTTATATGTTTACAAGTATTTTTTAAAATTATGTACTATTTGATCCTTAATATTTTCTCAAATCCTCATATACCTTTTTTGTAAAATAAAACCATTAAATTCATCCGCGTTCTATATTATCAATCATCACTTTTCTTACAAAAATACTTTAAAATATATAATTTTAGAAACACACACTGGGGGGGAGAGAGAGAGAAATAGCACATTTTAGTTATTTTATCAAAAGAATAATTTATTAATATTTTTTTTATCAGATATATATCAGCTGCTTATTACCAATTTCAATACTTTTATCGAGAGTAAGTAATTGCTTATTTGTAAATTAACTTCAACACTTAAAATTACTTATCAACACTTAATGCTTATTATTAACTATATGCTTTATTTTTGTGAAAAGATATTTGATTATATGTTAGTATTATTTAGGAGATTATAAAATGTACTTTTCTCAGATTACAACAAAGTAATCTAGTGGATATTAGCAAATTGACTTATAGCCACTTCCCAAAGAAGTTCTTTATTAATGAAGTCTTTTTTGGGAGAGAACAATTTTTTTATATAGATTTTTCATTAAATAAATTTGAATCAGTCAGATCACTAGATTTTGAACAACATATATTTTGGTTATTACATAAATATACATGTTTTTTAAAAAAAAATAGAATTAAAAATCATTTCAAATTTAAGTCCATATTTTACATATTTTTAAAAAGTTCATACTTTTGAGACTCAATTTTTATTTTTTGCCTTGGGAAGTGGAGCAATTATTTTGTTGTGTTAATTCTGTTTCTTGTGAACATGTAACTATTTGCTCTCATTCCTCAATAGTGGGAAGATTCTTAGTTGATATAAAGTCCACAAAAAAAAAAAGAATTAGTGTTTAAAGTTGGAAAATGGATGGTTTGTTTTTGGTAATTAAGGCTGACCTCTAGTGAAAGAAGCTCTCATCACATGGGCACTATATTCTCATGGCCCTTGCACCCAAGTTGATTATACAATTTTCAATGGACTCAATTAATTTGTTAGGTCCTCAATTTGATTGTTTAACATCATTGAATCAATAGTCTTTCTAATAATGATCAACTTGGGTTCTAATTAATTTATTCAATTAGGAGAAAAGAAAAAAATCTAGACCTGACGGAATTAGAATTTCGCTAAGTGAATCAAAATATTAAAAAAATAAATGTATGAGTCAAGGAGATTCAATATTTATTATGCTCCATCCGATCTATTCTATTTTCATCATGTCATGCTTACTAAAAATAGTTGGTCCAAAATAATTATCATTTTAAAAATAAGATATAAATAATTATTTTTTTACAACTTTACCTTACTCAAAAAATGTGGTGAGATATGACTGTTGTGAAAAGAGAGTAGTATTAAATTGAATTAAAGAATACATAAGGTTAATTTAGTCAAATTACCCTTTTAGAGCAATATTTTTCAAGGAATATGCATATAAAAATATGACAAGTAAAATTAATTGGAGAGACCAATCTAAGCATAAAAAAATATTGACCATACATATGATCCCTCCGTTTATTTTTACTTGTTAACTTAGGATTTTGCATGTCTCTTAAGAAAATAATAATTGATATGAAGAATTTATCATAATACTATCCATATTAATTAATGAACAGTATTATATTGAAAAATAATTTGAGGATTAAGTAAAGGGAGGAATGTCTAATTAGAAACTTTTCTATTCTGAGGTCATTAAGAAGATGGAATTAAAAACCTTTCTTTTCAATAATATATGCTTGGCGTGTCAATTATGGAATTTGATTCCAGAGAAAATCACCATGTTATTTGATTTGTACAATTATATTCAAGATGTCATTGGTTTTGTCAAGAACACTTGCCCAACCTTCATAATAAGATCATTATTGTTATTGATTAACTTAATTTTATAACTAAACACTAATTTTTTTATGATTATCTCATTTACCTACGATGTATCGATAAATTCTTTAACTAAATATATATATATATATATATATATATATATATTTATATTATGAGTAGATTTTCGTGTTGCAACAAACAAAATATTCATCACATGCATATATGTACTACCTATTCGTTTGCCACATGTTTTAATGTTTTTTCTAATTTTATATATCATAGTCATGATGTTCGTAAAAGTTCAATAAGCTGCTTCCTACCCTCAAAGATTCACACCCATGTTATAACTATTTAGCTCTCCCACTCTACCCTCCTTCCCCAATATAGAATGTTATATGGTTTTTTAAAAAAAAATAGCAAATGAACTTTTTATTTATGTTTTCGTGTTTATTATGGGGGTGGAGGTGAAGATGAAGATAAAGTATGTTGGAGAGTGAGGAATGTAGATTTCTCACGTCTAGGGTTAGAGAAATTAAGGATTGTATTGATAATTAAAACTGTTGAGTACATGCTTCTTATATAGGAGAAGAATCTTATATTAGCTACACTAGGAGTCCTACTACAACAAAAATATATTATTTACATGATTTGTATTACTACTATAACTAAAACACCTTATCCTAGTTGACTTTAGCCCCATGCACGATACATCAGCGCAATCGTACATAAGTTAGGATTTAGTAGTCTAGTCCTAGTGTGACTCCAACTCTACATCAGTAAACACGTCAGTCAACTTCTTTGGACCTGTTCCTTTGACATGTTCCATTCATTAGCTTCCTTCATCTCAACACTTTCCCTCAAGCTAGTGAGTGGATGAACTGTAACTAAGGAGGATTTGAAGCACATCACCCAAAGTGACAGTGTGCAAGACAAAGATTTAATGCTCGAACAACAAACTAAGGTGGTATTCGGTGATACGCCAAAAAAGAAAGATTGACTCAATCGAGTTCGTCAACTGAGGTTCAAACACCTAAAGCCTAAAGCATCACAGCGGGCTGGGGAATGAATGGTGATTCACCGAGTGAATTAGGCAAGCCCGACTAATATCACCGATTTGGTTGCGAAGTGGATTTTTGGGCCAAATTTTGGAAAAATATAAATAGCCCAAATGATAGAGTTTTAAGAGAGTCAGATTAGAGCATTGACCTACTGAGTTCAAGAGAAAGTTTTGAATGAGAACATTTTAATTTTTAGAACACTTTTTCTAGCCTTCTTGGGGTTTTACAATTTGAATCTTGAATTCAATAATTTGAAGTTCAATCCAAAGTGGGTTTACTCTTAATTGCTTGATTTCAAGTTACACATGGGTGCTTTCATGGAAGGTATACTTTCTTTACTTTTTGTGATGAGTGGCTAAAACCCCAAGATCTAGGGGTGCTTCAATGGAGTTGAGTGTTAATTTAATGTAGTGGGTATTATGTTATGCTCTGTTTTGTTGTTGTTCACGCATGATGAATTTGGTCTAACATAAAGATTAAGGTTGCAAACTTAATTCTTACTTCCGATCTCTGGCTGATGCTCGAAAGAGATTAATTTGGGTGGGTAATTAGTTCAATACTAGTAATTTATGTTTGATGTCCTTGAATTACAAATAAATGTTATGGGTTTGATCTAATTGCCCTATTCTTGAAAGAGGGAATATAGTAAGATAATGTGTTGTTCATAATTGGCATTAGATGAGACCGAAAGGAGATTCTATGCATAGATGCTTTGAGATTGAAAGATGATTAGCGTCATTGACGATGACTTAGCCTAATCATGTATGCACATCACTATAGAGCAACACATTTACTCCTATATGACATTGATTTCCAATTCCCGCACCCTTAGATTTCTTGATAACTCTTGATTTCATTCAAATTTGAGTTTAATTGCGATAATTGACAAGAAATCTTTACATTGGTGGTACCATCCACCCAATTGTTCATACTACTCCAAATGAGATGATTTAAAGTCCAAATCTCTCGATAAAGAATTCTCCATGATATGCCATTCCCTGTGCGATTCTACACCGACTCTTCATTAGGGTTTTACTGACTACGATCACTCACCTTTTTAATAGGTTTTGAAAGGTGATTTGAGCGTTATAAAAAATGGCGTCGTTGTCGGGGAGCAGTAGTTGAGAATTCTAATTGAGAAACTAGATTTTAATTTGGTTTATTTGTAGTAGAGTTGTTGATTTGTTTTGTTGTAGGCTGATTTACAAGTTGACAAGATGAGTGACCATGGGAGGGACAATAATAGTCACTATGGTGAAAATGATAATATGAGTGACCTAAATGACATGTTCATTAATGTCATTCAAAGCACGGGAGCAATCCAAATACCTCCTACAATCGGGAGGACGGTGTTTCACATCACCGGTCCTATGATCCAATTGCTCCAGATGAAAGGAATTTTTGGGGGCCTATTTCATGAGGATCCCCATGAGCACCCTACGAATTTTAATAAGGTGTGTGGACCCTTTGTGTTCAAGAATATCTCCCAAGAATACATAAGGTTGAGACTATTCCCGTTCTCTATAATGGGAGAAGCTACAAGATGGTTGGCAGAGTTACCAACTGATTCTATTACTTCGAGGGATGAGCTAACAGAAGCGTTCTTGGAAAGATTTTTTCCACACTCGAAAATGGTTAAACTTCATCCCAAATCTAGAATTTCAAAAGTATTGGAGTTGAGCCTTTGCATGAAGCATTGTTGAGATTCAAGAAGTTACTCTTGCAATGTCCAATGCATGGCGTTCTAGACAGTTTGTTGTTGCAATACTTTTATTGGAGGCTTGATTCAATCAATAAAAGTATGGCTGATCAATTGGCTCATGGTGGGTTGAAGAGACAACCGTATGAGGTAGGTGCATTGTTGTTAGATGAAATAACTAAGGTCAACCGAGCATGGCACACAAGAGAAGACCAAGTACCCATTCTACAAGTGGGATTGAGTGCAAAAATAAATTGAAAGAGGCCATGAAAGGGATGAGAATATGGCGAAAATGATGACCTAAATTGATGTGCTATCCAAACATGTCATGGGAGGTTGAACTAAGTTAGTAAATGTGGTTGGAACAAACAATGGGCAGTGCTCGGATGATGCCAAAGTAGAGGCTATATACAATGAAGAGGTTCAATATTTGGGAAATCAAGTGTGGAGTTCTCACAACAATTATCTACATCAAGGTGGAAACCAAGGTTGGAACATGGATAGAGATAGTGGCTAGAAATATTGGAGGGTGGAAATTGGAAAGACAAGGAGGTGGACAAAGATAGATACGTGCCTTTCCATGATCGTTCACGCTCAAAAGATCCAGCAGGTCTAGAAGGAAGCAAAATAGATGACATGCTTGTGAGGATCTATAACAAGGTTGAAGGATCCAATAAGGTATTGAAGGATTTAAAAAAAGACATCTCCACTTTAACCCCAAGAATGATTGTTGAAGTTTGAGGACTATTTCGTGACACGACATTAAATAAGAGGCTTCTTGGGAGGCAACCCAAGTCTTTACTCTTGTTTTATTTGCTTTCGAGTAATGAGACTGCCCATCAAGTATATAAATACATGGGTGAAGGAAGGACGGGTAATAGGAGAAGGGGGGCCATACACTAGCAGTGGTCACAGAAGTAGAAGGTGTAGATATTGTAGCAGAACCAGAAAATCCAGCAAAAGATGAAGGAGTAGGAATACGTGTCTGCTCCACAGAAGGAGCAAGTATGGTGGTCTCGGGAGTCAAGGTCGCAAGGTCGACCAATGGAATGGAGTCTGGTAGTGGAGCCCTCGGAGAAAGGTTCTCTAACACACCAAGCATCTTCAACAAAGTCTCCTGAAACAACAGAGCTCCAAACTCGGGAGGTACCTGATCCTCAGTAAACTCAACTCGTGGCTTAGGAGAAACCTTTTTACCTCTACCTTTGGCTGGTGCTTCCTCACGGGTACGACCTCTAGCCGGTGCTACTCCACGAGCACGACCTTTAGCTCGGGCCCTACCTCTACCATTAGCTGGGGTCTCCACAACAAACTTAGGGACTGCCTCCCTTCTATCTCTAGAAATAGAAGCTCTGGTCCTCAACATTATAACACGCGACAACTTAGCACTAGCGAAAGTAACCATGCACGATAAGAAAGAATGAATAAAAGAAATTTTCTAACAATCTTTGTAGCCTGTTGAAGATAAGTATAGACATCTCTGTTCCGATCCTCAAGACTCTACTGCACGAGAACGAGGAGGTCATTATTCAGGCTACCCAAGAGAGGTCTCTCCGAGAAACTTCATTTGTTAGGTCCAGTGGAGTCACTCTAGATTCCCCCACACTTCTCATTGCTGAGTCGGGCACTAATACCTAAGCCGAGCCTTTCTTGCAACCTCCCGTGATCCTATTGCTGAGCATAGATGCCCCATTGGAGGCTTCTCTATTAGAGACTCCAGATGAGTGGTATCTGAGCCAACCAATACAGAACTTGTACCAGGCATGATATCCAAGCCAACTATTAGATATTCCATACCAGGCGTGGTACCCCAGCTAATCATAATATTTACCAGACGTGGTACCCGAGTCAACCAAGAATTACACACAACACACGATCACAATCACAATGAATACGACCACACTTGCAAGGCCACAAATAATTAAGACAAGTTCATTTCATGAGATTGACAACAAGATATCATTTCACATTCGTCTCTTCTTTATCCCTAATCACGTATTGTACAAGCATTGCAAAAAATAGTTAACATGCACACATAACATAAATTAGAAAACAATTTAATCACCACCTACCTCGAATCAAGCTAGAATGCTTTACTAAACCTAAGCCTTCATCTTGTTATGAAGCTTTAGTTGTTCTCGATCTAAAACAATAGCACAACACAAAATCGACCTAAAATGGCCTAAATATGCCCGAATTATCTCTAAATTCCAAACCCCATACCAACATCATGATCATCTCACCTAATCTAAGGCTTTCCCACCAATAATTCACCTAGAGTTATTGGTTTTATGATTACACTAGCGAATTACGGATATATAATCATGAATAAAAGATTTATAACCAAAGTTTAAGGGTTTCTACATCCAACAATCCTTACTACATCAGATTTTTCATTCTAGGTCAAGCCAAATCCTCCCCAAACTCCATAATTATCGATTCTATGGTGTAGACATCAAACTACTGGATTAGGGACACAAACAACTCACTTTTATGCGGACTCTGGTGGAAAATCGATGAAAACTCTCCCAAATCGACCTTTCCCTTCCCTTAAACATTCTTGAGTAAGAATGAACGTTTTTTCGGGGAAATTTCTACATTTTCAGTGACTTATCCTGTCATAGCGGCCTAATCCTGCTACAGCGGCGTCGCCTTAGCGGAAGTTAACCGCTATAGCGGAGTTGATCATCTTTTACTTTCACTATGGTAAAAACTTTTCCGCTATAACATTCATCGCTACAACGGCATTTCACCTGCTGTAGCGGCTGACAGGGGACATAAACTCGGAAACACTCCCATTTTAGTCTATTCCGCAACACACCTTTGAACCTTGATGTTCCAGACCAATTCCTTTATATCAAGTTTGATATCAAGAATTCTACTCACTTGAATTCAATTCTAAAAGGCCTTATAGACTCTTTAATGTCTTAGCAAAAGGGTAAACAAACTCTACTTAGACATTTTATCCAATTCTTTCCCCCAATTTTTCCCTAGACTTCTTCTTGCCCAAATTTCGTTCGTGCCCATCATAACCAATAATTTGCAACTCACTATCCCAAAAGCTTTCTCCACTGATTTCTTTTACAGTTAGCTCACCCATAATGACAGGAAGAACCGTTACACTTTTTTATTCATTGACTTTGAGGTGAATTTATCATTTACAAAGAACAAACTATATCAAATATAAAAAATATTTCAGATTATACACAGAATGCACAAATCTAATTATTAAATATATATCATATACATAAAAAAAACTATATCAAATTCATCGAAGAAGTGATCACATACACAGAATGAATAGATTATATACATATAATCATTAAGTAGATACATAGAAGAAACTATATCAGATACATAAAAGAATATTTCAAATACGCAGAATGAATAGATCAGATACATCTAATCATTAAGTATATATCAAATACGTAGAAGAAACTATATCTGATACATAGAATGATAAGTCAGATACACAGAATGAACAAATCAGATACACAATAATCCACATTACAAAAGATTAAATGAAAAAATTGTTGGTCCTCAAATATTTTTTGGAAGAATTTTGAATTTTTTTTAGGAGTTGTGATAGGACAGATTACTCCAAATTTACTATACGCGTGATTTCCTCCTTAATTTATGTCTTTTAGTTGCATTCCTTATTTAGATACACTTAATATGTGTATCCAGTTAACATGTATCCGAAATACATGTATCCAAGTTGCAAATTATGATAGGATTGGTAATATGGCAAATTCACGGAAAGAGAGACAATTAGCTCCTAAACTAATGAGATTTGTATTGTTGTCCTAAATTATATCACCACTTTTAATTATATGCATTCTTCAACATGAGGTAAAATCTGACCTCCTCAAGTGCCAGATATGAATGTTTTGAAGTTTGTTCCAAACGAGGATAATGTGTATAAGTAAAGTAATAACATTTTTCTTCTTCTTTTTCTTTTTCTAGAAAAGAAATCAGTGGCAAAAGCTCAGAATTTGAGTTCTAAGCTCCCATTTCACAACACACTTTTCAACCAGGACGTTCTAAAATTATCCTTTCACGCCAAGATCAATTTCGGAAGTTCTACTCGTCCGAATTCGATTTCGTAAAGCCGTACAGGCTCCTTAACGTTTTAGTTATCCATTAATGTGACAAAATTCATAGTTAAATCCTCCATTCATTACCAGATTTCCCTAGACCTCACCTGACTCATATTTCGTCCAAAATCTGGACTAGGCTCCAATTTTTCAAGTCACTACTCAAAAATTTTCTGGCCCAAATTCTTTTCCCATGGGCTTTTCTATAACGACAGAAACAGGTTGTTACACTTATTCTGTCATAGCGGCCTAATCCCGTAATAGTGTCGCCTCCGTAGCGGAAGTTGCCCACTATAGCGGAGTTGACCATCTTTGACTTCCTCTATGGTGAAAATTTTCCACTATAGCAGTCGTTGCTAGAATCGTGTTTCAACCGCTATAGCGGCTGGCACGTGACATAAACTCGAAAACCCTCCCATTTTAGTCTATTTCGCAACACACCTTTGAACCTTGATGTTCCAGACCAATTCCTTTATATCAAGTTTGATATCAAGAATTCTACTCACCTGAATTTTATTCTAAAAGGCCTTACAGACTCTTTAATGTCTTAGAAAAAGGGTAAACAAACTCTACTCAAACATTTTATCCAATCATTTCCCCGATTTTTCCGTAAACTTCATCTCGCTCAGATTTCTTTCGTGCCCATCATAACCAAGAACTTTCAACGCACTATCCCGAAAGCTTTTTCGCCTGATTTCTTTTACAGTTAGATCACCTATAATGACAGGAAGAGCCTTTACACCTTCTTCGTATTCATTGACTTTGAGGTGAATTTATCAAATACAAAGAATAAACTATATCAAATATAAAAAAAATAGTTCATATACACAGAATGTGCAGATCTGATACAGCTAATTATTAAATATATATCATATACAGAAAACAAACTATATCAAATTCATCGAAGAAGTGATCACATATATAGAATGAATAGATTATATACATCTAATCATTAAGTACATATTAGATACATAGAAGAAACTATATCAGATACATATGTAGAAGAATAATTCAAATACATAGAATGAACATATCAGATACATCTAATCATTAAGTATATATCAAATACGTAGAAGAAACTATATTTGATACATAGAATGACAAGTCAGATACACAGAATGAACAAATCAGATACACAATAATCCACATTCTGAAAGAATAAATGAAAAAAATGTTGATGCTCAAAAAAAATTGGAAGAATTTTGACTTTTTTGAAATTTTTTAGGAGTTGTAATACGACAAATTACTCCAAATTTGTTATACACGTGATTTCCTCCTTAATTTATGTCTTTTAGTTGCATTCCTTCTTTAGATACACTTAATTATGTGTATCTGGTTAACATGTATTCGAAATACATGTATTTGGACGCACCTGATATATGTATCCAAGATGCAAATTATGATAGAGATTGGTAATATTGCAAATTCACGGAAAGAAAGACAATTAGCTCCTGAACTAATGAGATTTGTATTGTTGTCTTAAATTATATCACCTCTTTCAATTATATGCATTCTTCAACATGAGGTAAAATCTGAAGTTTGTTCCAAACGAGGATAATGCTTAAGTAAAGTAATAACATTTTATGTGATTAACTAATATACTTAATATGTGGAAGTTCCTAATAGGCACACTCTGTCATGTGTTTAGGTGACTTGATCAAAACAAGCCATGATTTAATAGCTAAATAAAATTTAGTCATAACTTTAAGAAATTATCGATAAGAAAAGAAACCAGTGGCCAAAGCTTCACATAGTAAAAAGTGGCACACTCTAAACAATATCTTTCCAAAGTGATTGGATACAAAATCAATAGTGTACGGTTTTCATTATACTAAAACTTTATATTACCTTTCAAGAGCCCAAAGGCTACGTACTCTTATAATATATGTATTCTGCCTTTATATTGTACGCTTATCACTTTGTCTTCTACACTACAAGATTCCCTTATGTATGGTTGTACCTCCTTTCGGTGGTGGAGCTACAGTGTCTTCAGGGTGTCCAATTGGATATCCTTCGTCGGAAAATTATGCTGTTTAAAGTGAATATTATCTTTGATTTGGACATCCTTATAAATCTGAGAGGCACGGCCTAGCAGTAAATGCTGGTCATGCTTGTGTTCCGAGTGGCGAGTTCGATTCCCATTTTGAATTTTTCATCCGCGCATTACTTTTTTCAAACTAAAGAAAGTCTCGTCTTTATCTTTTTATCAAATAAGGGAACGTTTTAACTCTTCTTTTCTGATCTAAGAATTTCTTAATAAATAACTTTCAGAAATTATGTAAAAATAAATAATCAATTTTTACAATATATTTTTTATTAAAATTATTACTAAACAAATCTTAAAGTTGAAAATTCAAATTTTACAAAATTTTCTTAACAAAAGTTCTTTATAATATTATAAATTCTCACGATTCTCTTTTATTTGATCGTAGGTGTCTACCTTTCTACTAACAACAAGTCTGCCTCCATCCGTCCCCTTGTGTCTACTGCCATGGCTCATCATAAGTTTACAAAATCAAATTGATGATGGTTTTTAAAAGTATCTTATATATATATATATATATATATATATAATAATAATAATAATAAGTATTTCATATTATTATTAATACTATAATTTTAAAAAATAATGGAAAAACTGAAATTTTATCGACTAAAATTTTATTGACTAAAATTTGGACACCCTCGTTAATTTTTTTGGCTACGCCACTGCCTCCTTCCATCCATGAAGCTCTTCTCTACTAAAACAATAATATAATAACATATGAAAAAAAAAATTATGATAAACATTAATTGATAACTTGATATATCTGAATAAATAATATGCTATCATGTATTGTATTATTCCCTTAGTTTAATTTCATTTACATAACTAAATAGATGTTTTACTTTACTTGTCCATTTTAGCTAATAAAGAAAATTTTATTGATATTCTCATACTTACCTTAATACTTCCCGTGTCTCTAATTACTTATCCACTTTTGAATTGACACACCTATTAAGAAAATAATTATTGACATAGTGCGTTTACCATTTTACCCCTATTAATTATGAAGTGAATGAATTAAAAATTTAAGATTTTCAAGATGTTCTACATTTTTCAAAGTAATTAATTGAGGGTATTATAGGTAGAAAAATTATTTTTCCTTGATTTGTCAAAACGGACAAGTAATTAGGGACAGAGGGAGTATTAAATAACGTAGTTGAATTTGGAGTTTTAAAGTGTCATTAATAAGGTTAGTTCAGTAAAGCACACTACTAATTAAAGTTTTCTTAGGGGATGTGCAGTGGAGGAGTCGGAAATTTGGTAAAGGGTATGCAAATTTTCTTCTTAGCTATGTTAAGGATGTGCAAAATTACATATACACTCATAATAACTAACATTTAACCTCTATACACCACATAATTTTTTGATAATGAGTTTGCACCAGACCACCCTTCACCTAAGGTAACTCCCCCATAAGCTATATATGTCAAATTAATAGGGGTCAAGTAATATGAAATGGAGGAAGTAAACCATACTTATAGCGTAAAAAAGAGATAAGTGTCAAAAACACACCTAAACTATTCCCTTTTTTGAGTTCATATCTAAATTATTGAGAGCGTGAATTTCATACCTAAATTATCACTTGGTAGTTTCAAACCACACAAGATATTACTTTGGGTTATGATATTAGTTCTCTTCTTCACTTTACTTGTAAGACATTTGATTTTTTTTATCTCAAATATTGTATAAGTTCTTGAGTTTGTAACATAAATTGGGACAGAAAGAGTAACAAGTTTTGACTATCTCGATCAAGGGCGGATCTAGTAAGGTTCGTGGGGTGCCACGTCACCCACGGGCTTCGACGGAAACTCTAGTATATATAGGTATATATCTACAATATAATTACAAATACTAAACGTGCCACCCAGGGAACCAAAAGGCCTTGTGGTTGCTGCTGGCTAAGGTCATATTCTAACACAGAGGTTGCGAGGTTGAATCTCGCTGAGGCCCTGATAGTTTGTTAACTTGCTCGTTAAGGCCTTGGCAGTTTTTTAATTTGCAATTTTATGTTGCTCTTTTTTTTTTTAGTTAAATTTTTGGCCCTATGGAATAATTTATTATATAATCAAACAAAAGCCAAATAATCCAAATCAGGTCCAAAGTGACCCGATCCAACAATTACAAACAAAAGCAAAAAGCAGCTCTCAAACACTCTTCAAGAAATGTCTGAAAATTTTCTCCTTGTCTCATCCGCCGCCCCTGTATCTCTTCCACCTTGACGCCTTAGCCACAAGATGAAGATGAGCTTCATTTCCATCTGTTGCAGCTGCCATGGTGAGTGTATCCCTTTTTCGATTCTCCTTACTAATTTGTTTTTTCTCCATTTTGGTTTGATTTCAGGTGAATCCAGCCTTTTCCTAAATTGTTGTCTTCCTGCTGCCCAGTCCCGTACATAACATCTCTATTGTACTTGATCTTTTTCTTGTTTTGTAACCCTATATTCATTGCTTAATTTGATCAAGTTTGTTATGATTGAATCTGATGAATACCCTTGACTGTGTGCTTCCTTTGTTTCGTTAATGACTGCTGCTGAACAGCCCTGTATTTCCTCTTATGTTGCATGTTTTGATCTGAATATTAGGGATCTGTGACTTATCTACATTCAGAATCTTCCTACAAATGATGGGAAGCTCTTGAAAATTATTGTATATCTGCTTGCCTTCCTGCTCATATGCTCTATTTGCTAATGAATCTGCAAGATAATTTCCTTCCCTGTAAACATGTGTGACATGAATGTTAAGTAGTTGTTGTACTCTGATAATTGCCTGGTATATATCTGCCATCTCCCATGGAATCTTCCATAATCCTTTTAAAAGTTCATCATACATAAAGAGTCTGTTTCTAGAATCACATTTTGTAACCCTTTCTCTGTACAGACCTTTAAAGCTTCCATAATTTCCCTTGCTTCTGCCTCCATATTTGTAGTAACTCCAATAGGTTCCGCTTGAGCATATATTAGATTTCCTTCACTATTTCTCAAGCAAAACCCATATGTACTCAATCCTGGATTGCCTCTACAAGCCATATCTATATTACACTTAATAACTGTACCTTCAGGTGGTCTCCAAGCTACTGATTGATAATACAATTTGGGTTTGTACATCCTAAGCATTTGTACCATGGTTGGCCAATCATCTGGTAATTGAACATGGAACCACATCACAATCAGTTGCCTTATTAGTGTTTGAACTTGTAACACCATGTTGTGGAAATTGATGTCTCCACCATGTCTTCTGACATTTCTTCTCTTCCATAGTGTCCACATTATTAAGGAGGGTATTGCTCTGCAAACACTCCTCAATTTTGATGGCCCTGTGAGCCTCCAGAATTTAATTATTATTTGCTATAAGTGCATGTTGTCAATGTTGATACCTGCAAAAATAGCAAATTGCTTCCATAGCTTGTTTTAACTTGCTCCCTTAATATGACAGCGCCACATTTTTTATTTATTTTTTGTTTCTAATAGTTGTCTTAATATGGAGTAGTAATTTATAAGTATATTTGACTAGCGTGCTACTTAAAACATGATCTATTTGTAAATACAAACAATGATATCGTCATTGATCGTTTTCAAAATATGAAAACTTGTCGAGCACAATTATAAATGAATGATGAATATTTATGATATTTATAGTATAATTGAAAGTTTTAACTTTGTTTACTTTATGATCTCAATCAAATGTGGGGTGCAAATTTGTATTTATATATGGAGGTAGGGAAGGGAAGGGAAAATGGTAAGGTGAGAGTTCAAATAGTCAACCAATTGAGCTAAAATGATTTTTCCCAAATATTACGTGAGAAAAAAATCTTCCGTTGTCGGTCTTGAATTCGACTTTCAACAAGAGCATCTAAACTAAAACGATAAACTTTTGCTCCGTTGGAGACATCTGATAAAATTGAAATAATGCGGAGAAGATTAGCATGACCCATGCGCAAAGAATTTGTAGTATATATAATACATAAATTGTCATCTTATTATTGTTCATATTTGTCATAGACAGAGAAGACGAATAATTTGACTAAAGCCTAAAATTGATTTAACTGATGAACCTACTTGACACCCAGAGACTTGAAATCTTGAATCCGCCTCTGATCTCGAAGACGGAGATAGTGTCGCGACTAATATCTTGTTTGTTCTTTGTGGTCACTAGTTTATAATTTGTTCTCAGTTCTCACCTATTCGTTTAATTATCTTTAAAAGCAAGTGTTTAAGCATCAAGAAATTAGCGTTTAATCATATTATATGCTTTAATTTGACCTTTTAATATAAATTCAATTATTATCTTAATTAGTTACAGATTTAGTGGTGAATAAAGTAATTTTGCACAATAAATTAAATACAAAGTTGGATAACCATTGGTGAAATTTTACCCGAATTTTTACTTCATATCACTATACTAAAAATGATCTTTAGCGTCAATTAATTAATGACAATTTATTAATTGCTGCTTAAGATAATTTTTTAGCGGCAATTAATAGTCTTTGTAAATGTCCTTTAAACCTATTGCGACATTGAATCTAATGACAATTAATTGATGTCGATAAAGACTTTAACACTCTTTGTCAATATGTATATTTATTACCGTTAAAAACTATTTTGTTGCGGTGTATGCTTATATATGTAGGCAGTATATGAACTCCATGAGTTATAGAAGGGCAAGTTAATTTATTTGTTTTCCCCTAAGCACAGGAAAGTGAGGTGTTGCACCATATTAGATATGAAAATCCTTAATAAAGCAGGAAAATCTAAAGAAATCTTTCACCAACCCTATTCAATTGAAAAAAGGAAATAAACTAGAATATCACATGAGAATATATAGACTAACGGAGTGATACTAAGCTAGCTAACTAAGGTCCATTGTTTTTTGTCTGGACAAATATTATGAATGAATTTTATAAGTCAATTAAGTAGTACCTCTCATAGCTCCATAGGCTATGGAGACAAGACAACCTTTTATTCTTTACAAACTCTTTTATTACCATTAATTGCAATGGAATCTTTCCCATTTTAATTTGTGTGCTCATACAAGTTGGAACTACGCAGCCGCCAAGGGTCACTAAGCTCCACTATCACGCTCCGACTTTTCAAAAAATAGGAAAAAAAAAATTGTCAGAAAATTTGATCAGAATTTGACCAGAATAATAGTTTTTCTATGTTATTTTAACTTTGTAAATATTTTTACCCTTTCAACTTAAATTTATCTATCTATATATAATAGGAGAAGAAAAAGTGTCACGTGTCAGCACCACAAAAATAGTTTTTAAATTAATTAAAATTAATGATGTGTAATTAGTTTGAATAATAATCTACTATTTTATTTTTAAAAATTATTTTAAATCAATTCTTACATTTAAATGAGATAAAATTTTAAAACAATTTTAAAAATTAACGTAATGTAACTGTAAATTATAATTTTTAAATCTGTTTCTAAAATAATCCCCAAAAAGCAAAAAAAAAAGTAACCGACCAAATTATCAGTTTTGTGGGTAGTTATCAATTTCTTTATATCAAATATTTAAAGTAACTATTTACTGTTACTCCTTCTTTATCTATATCTATATATTTATATTTTTTTTGAATCTATATCTAAAATTAACCAAAAAGAAGAAAAAGTAACGAAATAAATAATTCCATGATCAATTTTTTTATATTAAATATTTGAAGTAACTTTTCATCGTTACTCCTTTATAACAAAAATAAAATGTAAATTTTTAAATAATAATAATAATAATATATATATATAGGAAAAACAAAATATGCCAGCACCTTAAAATTAAAAATAAATATTTAATTAAAAAAATTTATTGAAGATTAACGTAAGTTGTAAGAAAAATAACCAATTTAAAAATTTATAAAGTTTTAACATTTCAGCTATCAAAAAAAAATAATTATGAATTATTAAATTAAAAAATAAAAATAATCTAAAAATAAAAATAAAAATTGCAATCACTAAAAAAATATTGTGTTTTAACGTGTTTATTGGCTGGGTTTTTTTTTTTTGAAAAAAAAAACAAATTTGAAAGTTGGATTTAAGTTTATTCTTATTGGTTGAGATAAATTTAATTATTTAAAAAATCTATAACTGAAAGTTACTGAATGATAAAGTTAGTAACAACAAACATTAGTAGTAAAAGCATGAACAAATTTTTGGTTCATCCGGATAGATACTTTTTGTCAATCGCTTCAGTAAAAGAATTTCAAATTGAGACAACTACTAATGCCATTTTTACAGTAACTTCTTCAACAAAATTTCAATAGAAAAGCCAAAAAAATAATTTATCCTATTGCCAAAGTTTTTCACTATATACATCAATCTCAATAACACATATTACAATTATACATGGAATTTGTTGGATTTTTAATAGTGGCTTTAAAGCTATGACGAAGCAGATGCAAGAAAAGGGTTGTAAGAGGTTGGGAGTTTATGACCTTTATTAGGTAAATTAGATTTACATTTTACATTTGAAACTCTTCTAATGGCAATTATGAGGGAACAAACATGGATGGTGGTAATGAACTTTTGGATGACTCTGAATTCTACGAGCAATTGTTGGATGTGTTTTTAATTTGAGGCAATAGATCATGCATTATCTTCTAAGATTTTCAACCCCCTCCACTCTCTTCACATGAGCTTTGCCTGCATGCTATCTTCACATGACATGAGTGTCAAATCTATTGTTTTCATTGCATGTATGCAACATGCAAAAGTTTCTAAAGATTACAGTTATAGATGAGCTTTTCTCAGAATAGTATTAGTATGATTATAGTTCCTCTTTTTGGCTGAGAGTGCACTTAAAATAAGTCCATTAAAAAAGTCACTTACTCCGTCCTTTTGTAAAGATGAACAAAAAAAAATGCATATATGAACATATTAAATGTCGAGATAAATATACCAATGTTATTTTAAATATGTATAAAGAAAAACATAAATATAGGGTGTAAGCGTCTAAAGTTTCAATCCTGAAATACAGCAAATAGGAAAGGAAAATAGCAAGCAAACAACAGTATTTGTATTTGAATTTATGCGAAGGTTACAATCTTTATAAAATCTTTAAGAAAAGATATGTAATCCCCTGATTCTTCTCTTCAATGATGTTCTTGATTTGATGGAATATTTGCGGCTCAACTTTTGGAGCGAAGACTTCTTTGTACTTGCGGCTCAGCACTTGGAGCGAAGACTTCTTTGTATGCGGAAGACTTGAAGATCACCACTGAAGAGCAAGGATTCTCTATGTATTTCTATGTGTCTTCTTCTTTTTCTTCCTTCTTTTCTTTTGGTCTTATGAAGACCTCTTTATATAGGCTTGAGCTAGGGTTTTAGGGGTATTTTTGTCTAAGCAATTTTGGTCCTTGGGCTTGAAGAACATGAGTTGGGCTTGTCTTGTCAACTTAATGGACTGACCCAAATGTGATTTGGACTTTATTTAAGTCATATATTTTAACTTAAATATTAATTCAACTTTATTAACCAGTAATTTGCCTTGGCCAATATATCATGAATTTATAGATTAATCCAAAATTTAATATGAATTTATCAATAAAAATTCATTGTCTACAAATGCCCCCTGCTTCGAGGCTTGTTGCGGTGTCCAAGCTTTAAAGACAAGGCTTGAAGCATTCGTGATTTTTTTTTATGGAGTCTTTCAAAACTTTCCATAGTTGATTCCAATGGAAATTTTCCATAACTTGAATCCAATGAAATTTTCCATAACTTGATTCCTATAGAAACTTACCATAATTTGGTTCCTAGGAAAATTTACCATAATTTTATTTTAAATATGGGTTTTCCATAATTTGTAGGAAAACAATTTATGTATTTTTGATTTCAATAAATACACATGCTCTTACAATGATTCATTGTCAACTTGAGGCATACCAAACTCAATTTTCGTCACTTTTTTCAGCACAGCATGCCTGCGGTATAAAGTTCATAACTTGTCGTAGAAACATTGAAATCATGATTCGTTTGATGTTCCAGAAACTAGACTCAGAGGGATACGACATATCCGAAATTAAAAATCAAAACCCTTTTGAATTGGTAGAAATTGATTTTTGAAGTTTGCTATCAAATTTGTTTTTCTTTTTTACAGCTCTATGCAGTCTCACCAAAACATCTCTACCTTGGTGTAGGAGATTTCCAATGATGAATGACTTGATTCTATAGAAACTAGACATCAAAGTCTATGACATATCCAAAAATCAAGGTAAAAATCCTCATGAATTGACAATAATTATTTTTTTGAAGTTGGTGATCTAACTGATTTTTGAGAATATTCATGAGTTCACTTCTCTGCATCTTTCACCGAAGAGCCACCTATTGAGTTACGTATTGATTGAGAATTTTGCCATCATCTACATGGAGAGAGAACACAAAACTCTTAAGCCAAAACAACCATATTCATCATGACGAGCGCGAGAGCATATGCCACAATTTTTTTTCATGCCGATTAGAAGCTTCGTGCAATTGGCACCATGAGACATATCACTTTTTTTTACGGATTTACGATGGACCACAAACATTCTCAATACCATACAAAAAAAAGAGGGGTAATCCATAATTGACGAGGAATCACTTGATGCATCTTCATTTGTAGTTGCAATTTTTGACGACGAATCATACATGGTGCAATATTTTAGCGATTGTGGCATTGATGAAGACAAACCACACTTCGTGATCTTCTTTTGCAATTGACTCTTTGACGACGAACTACACTTGATGCATTTACTTTTGCAGTTGCAGCTTTAGTAATGAACCACACTTAGTGCATCTTCTTCTACAATTGCACATTTGATGATCAACCACACATGATGCATCTTCCTTTTCAATTGCGACTTTGACGACGAACCATATTTACTGCATCTTCTTTTGCAGTTATGACTTTGATGACGAATTCCATATCATGCATCTTCTTTTGTAGTTGTGAATTTGATGATGAACCACACTTGGTGCATCTTCTTTTGCAATTTCGGCTTTAGCGACGAATGGCATTCGTACATCTTCTTCTACAGTTGTAGCTTTGGCGAGAACAACACTTAGTGTATCTTCCTCTAAATTGAAGCTTAGCGATGAATCACACTGTGTACCTCTTCCTCTGTAGTTTTGACTTTGGCAAGAAAGAGATTTTGCCGCAGTTTGTCCTAATTTTGGAGAGAAACTACTTGTCACATTATCAACTCATTTAATCAAACTTCAAATATATGCCCCCATGTCAAATATAGAGGCTCACTTATTGCTGCATCGATCCATAAAAATATTTGAAGCAATGATATTTGATGAAGAGGTGATGCGAACTTGATGAAGACATCCGAGACGAGTTGACAAACCACTTCGTGATGTTTGATTTTTTTTTTTCACATAGACCTTTTGTATGGGATGATATGTCCATTTTTTTTTCATCCCTTCCTTATGATGTGTAAAAACTCTTGCAATTTTGAAGCAATAAAATGTATTTACTCTATACTTCAATGCAAAACATGTGAGTTTTTTTTTCTTCTAATTTTTCTAGGCCACTTATTTCAAGGTTTTCAACCTATTGGATTTTTCGGACCATATAGATTTAAACTCATGAGGGCCAAAAGTAACAATTTGAAGATTTAATTTATTTTCATGGAGCTTTTCTGACTTGAAGACTTGGCTCGCATTTGAGAAGTATCATGATTTGAAAACTTAGCTCAAATGTGAAGAGTTTCAAAACTTGAGACTTAGCACGAATTTTATGAGCTTCATGACATTTTTTTTTGACTTGTGCGTCAATGAGCATTTTGACTTGAAGATTTTGCTCGAATTTGATAAGCTTTGAAATTTAAAGATTTTGCTCAAATTTGAGAAGCCTCGTGACTTGAAGACTTAGCTTGAACTCAACGAGCTTCACGACATGGAGATTTAGCTCGAGTTTGATGAGCTTTATGGCATGAAGACTTAGCTTGAATTTGATGAGCTAGGAATATTTTGATTTGAAGACTTAACTCGAATTTGAGGAGCTTTGGAGCTTGAAAATTTAGCTTGAATTTGATGAGTTTCATGATATGCATTTTAGGCTCGTGCGTCGATGAGCATTATGATTTGCAGTTTAGGCTCGTACATCAAGGAGCATGTCGACTTACATAGACTCTTCAATTTCGGGTTCGGATGAAAACTTGTCCTCATCCTCAATGTCAATTATATTTCCTTCGTAAGTTTTGAAGTTGGACAACTCTTGATATCTATTTGAAGTCATACTCAGTTCCATATCATGAGCACGCGTTGCTAGTTATTCAAATGTTTTAAGCTTTATGCCTTGCAATATGTAACGAAGATCCCAATGCATACCTTGAATGCATATATTTTGATCCCAGAAGTTTCTCTAAGGCGATCTTTGTAGTTAAGGCTCAAGCTCCTCCAGCAATTTATGAAGTCAATGACTTGTTCATCATTTCTTTGACGGACGTTTGCAATCTCTATCATGCTCACAACACACCTTGTGCTATAAAAACGCTTAAGAAGTTGTTGCTCCATCTGCTCCCAGCTATCGATTGAACTAGACTCAAGATCTATGTACCATTCGAAAGCAATTCACGTGAGAGATCTAACAAACTGCTTAACAAGATAATCACCATATGTTCCAACATTATTGCAAGTTTCGATGAAGTGTGCTACATGTTGTTTTGGATTTTCATTGCCGTCGAATTGCTGCAACTTAGGAGGTTGATAGCCAATATGTATTTTTAGGTTATCAATTCTCTGAGAATACGACTTTACATATGTGAGAGGAGACTTGAACGCGCACTCAGATTTATCTTTGATAGACTCTTTTATGAAGTCCTTCAATTTATCAATAGGAATCAGTCCTTCGGCAGGCACTTGAAACTCATTGATAATTATTTCTTTTTTTTTGCGGAGGACTCTATTTTCTCTTGAGTTTCATGAAGCTTTGCACATAATTGAGTCGATTCTCTTTCCTCCATATTCTCCATCATGTTTGTCAACTTGGTAATTTGGATGTCTTGACCTTTGATGTACTTTGATAGGCCTTCAACTGCTTTTGTCAAAATTGCAAGTTTTTCTTATATAGTAGAAGTTTCGATCACCATCGCTTGCATCACCATTGTAGATGATAGAGAATAACATCGATTTTCCATGACATGAGATCCATATATGTTATGTGGAGTAGATTCAGTGCTTAAGTCATCATTGTCGACTGAAGTGAATAGTTTTTTAGATGTGGATAGGTTCAATTGGGCAAGAACCCTCTCAACCATTTCGGCAATGTCTTCTTTTGTGGCTTTTGCAGGCGACTTTACACCTTTTGGAGATGAACCAAAGACAATAGCAGATTCAGACAACACTCGGGAGGTTTGTTGTCGTAGCAATTTGGCTTGGTTCCTTGTGATAGGTCTCATGCTTCCCGCAGTAATATCAAGGATGTTTTCCTCAACAATGCAGAATTTGGATCCATCAGTTTTTGTGGATGCAGATGCATATCCAGATTTAGATGTAGATGCAGATGTGGATACAGATGCAGATCCAGATTTAGATGCAGATGCAGATTTTGAGTTGATCTTCTTGAAAGTCATCTCGGCATTTTTGAACTTTGATTTTCTTGAAGGGAAGAGATGAGAGGTAAAGATTGTCCCACTGGGCGTGCCAATTTGTAAGCGTCTAAAGTTTCAATCTTGAAATACAACAAACAGGAAAGGAAAATAGCAAGCAAACAATAATATTTGTATTTGAATTTATGCGAAGGTTACAATCTTTATAAAATCTTTAAGAAAAGATATGTAATCCCCTGATTCTTCTCTTCAATGATGTTCTTGATTTGATGGAATACTTACGGCTCAACTTTTGGAGCGAAGAGTTCTTTGTATGCGGAAGACTTGCAGATCACTACTGAAGAGCAATGATTCTCTATGTATTTCTATGTGTCTTCTTCTTTTTATTCCTTCTTTTCTTTTGGTCTTATGAAGACCTCTTTATATAGGCTTGAGCTATGGTTTTAGAGGTATTTTTGTCCAAGCAATTTTGGTTCTTGGGCTTGAAGAACATGAGTTGAGCTCGTCTTGTCAACTTAATGGACTGACCCAAATGTGATTTGGACTTTATTTAAGTCATATATTTTGACTTAAATATTAATCTGACTTTATTAATCAGTAATTTGACTTGGTCAATATATCATGAATTTATGGATTAATCCAAAATTTAATATGGATTTATCAATAAAAATTCACTGTCTACATAGGGATAATTAGAAGCAAGACTCTTTATGAATTTAGTGATTAGAACTTTTGAATTTAGGTTATTGAGAATTTTAAAATTTGCTAATGAAATAACTTGATTGCTGAATTTATGAAATATCTTAAACTATTTGAAATTTTGATATAAATGATATATTAAAGTTTACTAATATTTTTTTTGACATAAAGCTATCGCTACTAATTATCAATAAGTTATACATCTTAATACATAATTTACATAAACTTTCTTTTCTTAGTAAAATAAAGGGATAATATTTTTTTTTATTTGAATAGGAGATAAGGAGTACTTTTTTAATTAAAATTACAAAAGCTCTATGTGGATTGTGATCGATATAAGTTTTCTTGGGCTTTTTTTTTCCTACTGTTAGTTTGTTTAAAATGGATAGGAGTTGTTATAGAGGTCTAAAACGTACAATAGGTTCAGAAAATCATTTCATTTTGGCAATGAAAGAGAATAGTAACACAAAAAAATACATATTTTTAAAACTCAAATTTTAATAGTTGTTAACTACGTGAGATTTGTGTATCCATTAAATATATATTGATTAATAAATATAGTAAACTGTTAGTTTGTGTTGATTTTTTAATTTTTTTTTTAATGATTTTAACTTTTTAAGTTTATTTGTTTGTTTTTGCAGGCTTTGTGTATGAATTCACTGGATTTTAATTTTAATTTTTTAGATATTGTTAAAGTTGTTATTACTACACATATTTAAAGTGTAGCATTTGTTTGATAATAATGATATCTTATAAAATTATTGATAAAGTTATAACTACACATATTTAAAATTTAACATTTGTTTGGTAACAATGATATCCAAGTGATTATAAATTTTTTGTTGTATGCTTAACATTATGATAGGACTTTTCTTAGTTATATTTTGTTTTAATCTAACTATTAATTTTTTTATATCTTTATTATTCTAACAAGAGGATAATATGGATAGGCAGATAGTCTTTATTATTTTAAATAATTTAAAAAATATATATCTATTTATAATAGGAGAAGTGAAATAATCTATCTATATATGGTAGCTATATATAATAAAGCTAATTAAAAAAAACTGTAAACACTAAACTACGATGCAATTTTGAAAAAAAATAAAAATAAAAAAATAAATAAAAATATAAATATAACATAACTACTTCTAAGGTCTCCCTTTTTGAATTTATTTTTAAAAATGATAGTTATCCAAATAATATCCAAACGTATAAGTTTTTGAAATTTGAATAATTAATTTAAAATTTAAATTTTAAAAGATAAGAAACTAATTTTTCATTTCTTAACCCTAGAAAAAAACTAACCGTATAACACAATATTTTATATCTATATAGAATCTATTTATATATAATATGAGAAGTAAAAAGTGCCACATATCAGCACCACAAAATTTCTTCATTTTTTAGTTTTAAAAATTTAAATCTAAAAATAATTAAATCTGTATTAGTTAGTAATTTTCAATTTTAAATTAAAAAATCATCAATATATATACTAAACGAATTCTTTTTAAAATTGGAAAGTTACCATATTTAATATAAATCTTCCATATTCTTTTCATTTTTTTAAAAATTAACTGATTTTATATATGGCTAATATTTAATTTTTTGGAATCATATTTTTATTCTAATTAGAATATTTATTTTTATTCCATGTATTTATGAGTAAGTGGGGTAATGGGGGTAACCGGGTAAGTATCGTCTATTTAGTTTTCTTTAACTTATTTTTTTTCTTTTTTATATTACTGAATAGTATTTGTAAATAAGTGGGGGGTAATGGGGTCAGACCGTATAGTTTACTTTTCTTTAACTTATTATTTTTTCTTTTTTTACTACTGAATGTATGAAACTTTGAATATTTAGTATTAATTATATTTTATTTTTAAAAACATAAAATCAAATCAAACAAATTAACATAATTAAAACACGAGGAATATATGTTATTTTAAAAAAAATTGAGGGCATGAATTATGTTGCACTTTGTTTTAAAGAACATATAGAAGTAACCACTGTTGCCCACAAAAAATAGTATTCATCATTAAATTAAAAATATATCTATATATAATATAAGAGGAAAAAATTGTCATATAATATATATATATATATTATTTGTAATTATACTATAATAGATTACAATTATAAAAGCAGATTTATTTTTTTAAATTACCGTGAAAGCAGTTTTTAAAATTATCCATTTATAATTTAAAGCAGTTTTAACTGCACGTTTTAACACACACAACAAAATGCTCCTTATTTACAGCAACTAAAAATAAATATAAATTTTAATCTCATTCTCTCTCTCTCTATTTTAGTAATATTATACTTCTCCAAAATCAAAATCAACATCAAATTTTCAATTTTTTGTATAACTAAAATTAATTATTTGTAATTATATTATATAAATAAATAAATAAATAAATTACAATTTAAAAAACAAAACAGTTATTTTGAAACTGTTTTAAAATTTACGTGGAAACAGTATTAAAATTTATCTATTTATAATTTAAAACATTTTAAAACAAATTTTCCTTATTTGTAGCAACTAAATACAAGTTCTTATTTCCTTTTTCACTCTATTTTTTTTTTTTAAATATTGTACTTATCCAGATCTACATCCTAAATAATTGAAGTTTTTGAATTTTATTGACAACAGTTTCACAAATTTAAAATTTGATCTTTATCTTAATTGTTCATTTTAAGTGTTCGCTTTGTATTTTCTTCATGATTTATTTGTCTCTTTTATGTTTGTTTTCTATTTTATTTATCTGTTTTATGTTTGATTCTTTTAGTGTCTTTATGCCAAAGGATTCAGAAAGGAACAATTATTCAGATGAATGAGTTTGTAAGTTAGTTCAAAATTGAATGAAACGAATCCTAATTTTCCTTTACTTCTCAAAATTTTCATTTATATGCCTAATTATAGACTGTGGTGATCTTAAGTGGTTAATTAATGATAGAAAGTTCATTGAATTTTTGGACTGCCAATCTTATGGTCGTGAAATATATTTCTTCCTTTTAGTTTTGATTTACACAAGCTTTTTATGAACAATATTTTTGAGGTATCCAGAGAGTTGCAGGTATCAAAGTTCATATGCAAGAAACTTTACCATATTAAAATGCAAAGACATTGTTATTCTATTGGTAGTGAAACTTTTTTTCTAATTTGTTCAGAAAGCTTTTTCGATAAAAATATCTTTTACTATTCATTCATAATTGTGATACAACATATGTGACGTTGTTGCCGGCAAAATTACACTTATCTACTATTCCAATTTATGTGATGCTTATTTTTTGAGCTTTTACTCTTGAAGAACCTTCATTTAGTTCTTAATAGTGTATCATAGTAGACAACACATAAGACATGTATAATGAGTGTTTGTTGCATTGTATTTTGATTAGAGGCTCAATTGCTCTTTCTATTTCTTATTATGACAAACGTGTTTAAACGAATTATACATTTGTATTGTTTACCGTATTTAAATAATCAAATATGTTATCTTTCATTTTTTTTTTATAAAATCAATATGAAATGCTCATATTTGGGTATGCCCCATCTTTTTTGTCATATATTACATGAATGTGTCAATATATTTTCTCAATGAAAAAAATACTTCAACAATTATTCATCAAATGTTGGAATTATAACTTTTTTTGTCCTTTCGAATTTGATTAAATTGTCTGTATGCGTACTTATATCAAATAATAGAGGACTCGGATAAATTTTATTAAATCTTGAAAATAGTGTAAAATAATATTTGCAGTTCTCTAAGAAATATATATTGTATTGAATTTTAATGGAATGTTATAATTGAATTCTGTGAAGTCTCTCTACTAAATCTCAAAAGATGAAGTCTTTTAGTTTGTTTTGTTAGATTTTCTATTGTAGTGTTGTTCATTATGAGATACATTCACTCATTTTTTGAGACTTTTTTTTTTATTGTTATCTATGTGTAGATGAAAGAACTCTTTAATTTTCACGCAACGCGCGGGTACGTATACTAGTTTTAACTAAAAAATGAAAAAAAAGATTAGTTTGTTTTAAAAATAAAAAAAATATTATAGTTTTTTTAATTTTCTAGTCAAATTCTGATCAAATTTTTTGGTCATTTAGCACTTCCCCAAAAAATATTGTTGGATTCTTTAAAAGTAATCCCTTTGTCCTTAATTACTTGTCCATTTTTCCTTTTTTAATTGTCCCTAATTACTTGTCCATTTTGACAAATTAAGAAAAGACAATTTTTTTTTACCTATTATACCCTCAATTAATTACTTTGAAAAGGTAGAACTTCTTGAAAATCTTATTATTATTATTATTATTATTATTATTATTATTAATAATAATAATAATAATAATAATAATAATAATAAAAATAATAATAATAATAATAATAATAATAATAATAATAAAAATAATAATAGTAATAATAATAATAATAATAATAATAATAATAATAATAATAATAATAACACATTAAAATTAGATTGCCTTAAAAATACGACTGATTTAACCTTGTGGCGTCCTACTATCACTTTCCCACTTTTTCCTCCATCTTGAGTATATAAATTTCACCCATAATTTTGTATCAAATTTTATGCTACGCTATAGAGGCGGTGGTGTAAAGACCAAAGAATCAAAAATAAATGTCGCATCTTTCACTTGTTGCCTTTAAGTGAAGAATATCATTTTGTCTTTTTTCTACATGAGGGCATTTTCAACTCCACCCTCTATTTTACTCTTCAAAAATATAGTTTTTTTATTTTCTCAGATAACTAAATCTAACCCAATTCACTATTTTACCGTCGAAAAGGAATCTTGTTCTCTTTCCCCAATATTATATTATTATTTCTATTTCATTTTTATTTTCCTATTTCATAATATAAATCCTTTCGTCTGTTTGCAAATAATTACCCTATAATCTATATAATCTTCATGTAATATAAATTTTGTTCTTTTCAAATTATTCATTAAATATAAAATTATATTTTATTAATTTCTAAATAAAATAAATTACAACAATATTATACATAATACATATTAACAAACAATTCAAATAAAAGTGAAATCATTGATGAAATACAATTACATAATAAATAATGCATTATCGTAAAATTTAATTTTAAATTTTACATAAATACTCGACTTTCAAGACTATTATGTTGCTCCTATAATACTCTATTAATGCATTACGGAGTACGAAATGAGTAATTTTTTGTCCATATTTTTTTTATGTGTAGCTAAAATTTGTTTAAATTAACAATTTCATCTTGTATCCAATTATTTCATGTAGTAATTTACTTCCCATATTCCATTTTGAACTATTGCAAAAAGTATTTTCATGCTCATTAAAAAGTGTAGTTTAATAATTTATCACTATAACATAAAAGTAGATTGTTTGAATTATCATATAAATTTTGTGTATTCTTCATATTGAAAAATAATTATAATTTTAAATTACATATTTGAATTGATGAATTTAAAAAAAAAAATTAGAAAAAATATTAATTCAGGATGAAAGTAGTATACTTATCAATAGTATATTTTTACTTAGAAAATAATTCAACTATTAAAGACTTAATTAATAGTCTCAGATGATATAAATAATATTAAAATAATTTGAAATTACATATTTAAAGTGATGATTTTTTTAAAAATAAAATAGAAAACTATTAATTCGGATAGAAATAGTAACTTGTCAATAATATGTTTTTAGATGTTATATTATATTAGAAAATTAGTTACAAATAATAAAGACTTATTTAATGATATAATAAAAATAATATTAAAATAATCGAAAAGTGAAATAGAGAGGTGAATAATAGTTCTCCAAATTTGGAGAACTACTATTCACCTCCCTGTAAATGGAGGATAGAGAGTAATATGGAGGGGGGTTGGAGAGTCCATTCTCTATTTTACTCTCTAAATATAGAGAATAGAGAGTAAAATAGAGATGGGTTGGAGATGGTCTGCCAAATTTTAGAATGTCAGCCTTTGCTCCTCTTCTATACACCTTTCCATAGGTTGGGATGACTCGATTTCCATGTCACTATTTAAACGTAATAAAAAATTATTTAGAATGAGATCCAACACACCCCAACTTATGGCTGGCAACGGAACCGGGAGGTTCCGGTATCGTTCCATCCCAGTCCGTTACCGATCCGATTCCGTTTCGGCTTGTACCGGTTAGGGCTGGTGTCTAGGGGGTCTGGGAGGGCTAACGGGATGGAAACCGAGATATACCGGTTAGTCCCGATCCGGTAAATACCGGTTCTGGTCCGATTCAATTTTCTTTTTAAATGTTAAATGTAGCCGTTTTGAGAGCCGTTGGGTAACCGGTTTTTGGCCCCACCAACGGCTCTTTCACCCCATAACTCCCCTTTACACCCCTCTACCCCCCAAACTTATTTTAATACCCCAACCTTCTAAAAACTACATTTTCATCCCTTTTTTTAACTATAAATATGTCACGCCCTGAGCCTACACCCTGGACGTGGCCGGCACTCGAAGACTATTGCTGGCCTCAAGCGAACCCTTGGCCTGACTTACTTAACTCAGCGGAAGACTATAAGCATTAAGAAAGAGATTCACATGCTAAATAACTCAATTGTCTCAAAACTAAACTTACTCAAATAACTTAGTCAAATAGCTTAGAATGTTTAAAAGTCAACATTCAACTTGGCCAAAATGGCAACTCAAGTCTTAACATATGAAATGACAATGTAAAGACATCCGACTACTAACTGTCTATGAAGCTACAAAAACAAAGAGGGATGTTGGGACAGGACCCCCGATCATCCTAACATCTGAAAGACTAGAAAGCAAATAAAGGAGTCCTTCGAAATGCAATGAGGCTCACCAACAGACTCTGAATGCTCAAGCTGGATCAACGAGGCGCTGGATGCTGATCCTCGTTACCTGTGTCTGTATCATAATATGATGCACGCCAACTGGCATCAGTACATTGAAGGTATGAGTATGCGAATTGGAATGCTAAACAATACAAAGGCTTGAAAAGGTTCTGAAATAAACACTTACCTTGGCTGTTCTCAACTCATGAATAACTTAACTCAAAATAAAGCAATGAACACATGCAATATATGAAAAGCTTTATAAAACAGTAAAAGCAACTTAGTTCGTTAAAGAAAATGTAATAACAAACTCAACTTTACTCATATAATAAAGTAATATAGTTTGGGTGGGAGTTTCTCTTACCAACAACCTCCACTATGAGCCTAAGTAGTGATACAACGTCTTTACCATCATGCTGCCAGACTGTCCTATACTTTGCCGTCATATAGAACTACTTAACTTAATGGATCCACTAGCTTAACTTATGTGATCATCTAGAAAGCATGACCTATAAATATCCATGATGGCTACATGGTTTATGGAGACTTGAGTTAATATGAACTCGCCTCCCCATATCGGTGCTCAATAGTGCTCCCAAAAATATACTTAGCTCATATGTTTTAAAACAACTTCTTTCTTTGGTTTGAGATAATTACTCAAAACTTAGCTTAAAAGCTCTCTTGGAATCGATGTTCCCTTTTCTTTCTCAAAATGTAAAAACATTTATAAACTCTTTGGGAATACTTAGTTCCCTTATAGCTTTTTTTGAGAAATGAACTCAACTCTTTACTCTTTGCTTAACTTGAGACTTGAGTCTTAAAACAAGGTTAAAACGTTTGTTAAAGACTTTTGAAAACTTTATAAACTTTGCTTTGACTTGCTTCTTAACTTCTAGACTTGACTCTTAACTTCTAGACTTGACTCTTAACTTCTCTTGACTTTGATCTTAACTTTCCTTGAATTGGATTATGAATTCAAGGTTCATGATCTCATATTTATGGATGATTTCATGATGTTTGGATGTATCTTAGAGTGTTGGAATCAACTAGAAAACATAGGTACATTGCTAAGGAACAAGTACGAAAAGGTGGGGAACGAATGGGGAGAAGTGGCGTCCCTGTAGCTCTGAGAGGCGCGGGGAGCCAGCCCTCAACATTCAGGGACTGGTCTGGGGTGCGCTGGCTGGCGCGGTGCCCCAAGGGTGAAGATTTCAAGACACTTTTGGGGAGCGCTGGCTGGCGCGACGCCCCACCCCTATCCCTAGGTGCTTGACGACTTTTCTTCTCCTTTTTTCAACTCTAAACCCTCCCAATTAACTTAGTTATTTCCCCAAACACTTAGAGTCAATTATATCCTCAATATATACCAGATTCAACTTAAAATTACACCCAGAAACATGAATCAAATCGCAAGAAACTCCAACAACACAACCTACAAGAAATTCAACGAAACTTTCGACAATGTTCATCAAGAACTCCATTTCTAATCTTTCAAAGAATTAAATTTGCTGAATTGAATCATGGTTGGCCCGTGGGCGAACTAACCCAACGCTATGTGATCTCACATACCTTGTAGGGATCAGCCCCGTTGAAATCCACACGCTATCCTTGACGAAATCGACGAATCGTGCTTCCTCTTCTTCTTTTTCCTCTTTTCTCCAAGCCCTAGCGTGAACTCTAACTTTTCTAAACTGACTAAAATCTGGTTTAACCCCAATTAATCTCCTAAAATTGAATTAGAATGACTAGGTAAGGAAAAGACTAAATTACCCTTCCAAAATCCAGATTAGACTTTCCTTAATCCAACAACCCAACTTCCAAAGGGCATAACTTACTCATACAAACTCAGAATTGTGCAAACTCGGCGGCGTTGGAAAGATCATTCCAAGAGATTTCCAACCATATCTGGAAGTACACCTAACTCATCCTGAGCTAGGAGTTATGGCTGTTTGAAGTTGACCAAAACTCAACCTTTCCTAACTTAAAACAAATTTCCAGATTTTCATTCTTTCCAAAAATGACTATTTCCAATTATTAGCTTCTTCCTAGTTATTTCAAATTGCGAGATGTTACAATTTATCCCCCTTGGGAACATTCGTCCTCGAATGAGATTACTCTTACTAGGCTAAGGGTGTAACATCAAGTTCAAACACCTAACATGCAATTTCAAACAAACAACATGCGCACTTATAATTGAAAGGGTACTAAGAAGAAAATTAATACCTTGGTCTGCATTTTATACGGACTCAAAGATATGTGGATATATCTTCTTCATATCCTCTTTAGCTTCCCAAGTAGCTTCCTCAACAAATTGATTCCTCTAAAGGACTTTGACTGATGCTACTTCCTTAGTTCTCAAGTTGCGAATTTGGTGGTCTAAGATTTGAACAGGAATATCCTCATAAGATAAGCTATCCTTGATCTCAAAATGTTCAGTTGGTATGATGAATGAAGGATCGCCCATGCACTTTTTCAACATGGAGATGTGAAAAATCGAATGAACCGCGACTAACTCTTGTGGTAGGTCCAACTCATAAGCTACATTGCCAATCCTCTTGGATATTCGATAAGGTCCAATATATAGGGGACTAAGTTTCCCTTTCTTACCAAACCTCATAACACCCTTCATGGGTGAAACTTTTAGATATACCCAATCATCTACTTCAAACTCTAACTCCCTTCTCTTAACATCAGTGTAGGATTTCTGACGACTCTGTGCCGTCTTCAATCTCTCTTGAATCACTTTCACCTTCTCCATCTCTTGATGCACTAAATCTGGTCATATCAACCCTGCTTTACCAACTTCAAACCATCCAATAGGAGATCTGTATCTTCTCCCATAAAGAGCTTCATATGGAGTCATTTGGATGCTACAGTGGTAACTATTATTGTAAGGGAATTCAATAAGGGGTAGGTGATCATCCAATTACCTTTGAAATCGTTAACACATGTCCTCAACATATCTTCTAATGTCTGAATAGTGCGCTCTGCTTGCCCATCTGTCTGAGGATGAAAGGCAGTACTTAAGTTCACCTTCAAACCCAAACCTTTCTGAAAAGATTTCCAGAACTGTGCAGTAAATTGTGCACCTCTATCTGAAATGATAGAGACTGGGACTCTATGAAGTCTTACCTCCTCTTGAATATATAACTTGGCATAGTCTTCTGCTGAATGAATAGTCTTTACCGGTAGAAAATGGGCTGATTTTATCATTCTGTCGACAATCACCCAAATAGAATCATGTTGTCTGCGAGACCTTGGCAGGCCTGTGATGAAATCCATATTAATCATCTCCCACTTCTATTCCGGAAGTTCTATAGTCTGTGCCAAACCACTGGGCCTTTGGTGCTCTACCTTAACTTGTTGGCAGTTTGGACACTTAGCAACAAATTCTGCAATGCCCTTCTTCATACTATTCCACCAATACACTTCTTTCAAATCACGATACATCTTGGTGGAACCCGGATGAATGGAATATCTAGAGCTATGAGCTTCCTCCATGATTTTTTCTTGGAGTCCATCCACCATTGGTACACACAACCTACCTTGATATCTCAATACACCATCTCCCCCTTGTTTAAAAGCTAATGCTTTCTGCTTATGAACATTTGCCTCTAATTCAAGCAAAATAGGGTCTTAGTTTTGCTTGCCTTTTACTTCTGACACTAATGATGACTCAGCCCCATTCGTCACCACTATTCCTCCTTCTGTGGAATCCATAAGTTTGACTCCCAGGCGTGCCAGTCTGTGCACATCTTTTGCTAACTCTCTATTTCCTTCTTCAACATGGGCGGTGCTACCCATAGACAACCTGCGTAAGGAATCAACAACAACATTAGCTTTACATGGGTGGTAAAGAATACTCATGTCGTAGTCCTTGAGTAACTCTAACCACCTCTTCTGTCTGAGATTAAGCTCTTTCTGAGTGAACACATATTGAAGACTCTTGTGATCAGTGAACACATCCACATGATCACTATACAAATAATGGCGCTATATCTTCAAAAAGAAAACTACAGCATCCAACTCTAGATCATGGGTTGGATAGTTCTTCTCATGAACTTTCAACTGTTTGGAGGCATAAGCTATAACTTTGCCATTCTGCATTAAGACACAACCCAAACCAACTCTATATGCATCACAATACACCACAAAACCTTGAGTACCTTCTGGTAAGGTCAAAACTAGGGCAGTAGTCAACCTCTTTTTCAATTCCTGAAAGCTTTTCTCACAAACTTCAGACCATTGAAACTTCACTGTTTTCTGAGTTGACTTGGTCAAAGGAGACGAAATAGACGAGAACCCCTCTACAAACATTTTCTAATAGCCAGCTAAACCCAAGAAACTCCTAATATCAGTTGGAGATGTGGGTCTAGGCCAATTTTGCACTGCCTCAATTTTCTGAGTATCAACTTTAATTCCCTCTCCAGACACAATATGGCTTAAGAATGCCATAGACTCAAGACAAAATTCACACTTAGAGAACTTGGCATACAATTCCTTATCTTTCAAAGTCTAAAGAACTATTCTGAGATGGCTAGCATGATCCTCTTTATTCCTTGAATAGATTAGTATGTCATCAATAAAGACGATAACAAACATATCTAAATAAGGTTTGAAGACTCTATTCATAAGGTCCATGAACGCTGCTGGTGCATTAGTTAAACCGAACGACATGACCAGAAACTCATAATGACCATAACGGGTCCTGAATGCTGTCTTTGGAATGTCACATTCCCTTACTTTCAACTGATGGTAACCTAATCTGAGGTCAATTTTCGAGAAACAGGAAGCACCCTAAAGCTGATAAAAAAGATCATCAATCCTCGGAAGAGGATACTTATTCTTGATGGTAACCTTGTTCAACTGGCGGTAGTCTATACACATCCTAAGGGAACCATCTTTCTTTCTCACAAACAAGACCGGAGCGCCCTATGGTGAGACACTTGGTCGAATGAAACCCTTATCTAGGAGATCTTTCAACTGCTCTTTCAACTCTGCTGGTGCCATTCTATATGGCAGAATAGAGATAGGATGAGTATCTGGAATGATGTCTATGCCGAAGTCTATTTCTCCCTCAGGAGGGACTCCGGGTAGATCATCAGGAAAGACTTCTGGAAACTCCCTTACTATAGGAACTGACTGAATGGGAGATATCTCAACACTAGAGTCATTTACTCGGACTAAGTGATAGACACAACCCTTTGAAACTAACTTTCTTGCCTTAAGGTATGATATGAAACGACCCTTAGGCACTGCTGAACTACTTTTCCACTCTAAGACTGGATCATTTGGAAACTGGAACTTGACAACTCGAGTTCTACAATCAACTGAGGCATAACAGGCATGAAGCCAGTTCATACCAAGAATGATATCAAAATCTACCATGTCTTACTCAATTAAATCAGCCATGGTACTCTTGTGATTGACGAAAATGGAACAATCTCGATAGACTCTTTCTGCTAGAATAGACTCACCAACATGTGTAGAAACACTGAAGGGCTCAAGAAGTTGCTCAGGAAGAACATCAAAATTGAAGACTTGGATCATAACAGTGACAACATCTGGCAAATCCTCTTGCTATTGGCGACTATTGATAGCATACAAGCAGTTTGATCCTCCGCCAGTACCGGAAATAGCCCATCTAGGTGCAGCTCTATCTGGTGGAGCAATTAAAGAAGATTGGGCTCTATTGCCCCCATTACCATTACTCTGTCTGCTCTTAGGACACTCTCTCATAAAATGACCATTCTGGCCACACTTGAAGCAACTAGTGGAGCCATCACGACACACCCCTGAGTGTCTCTTACCACACTTAACACATGCAGGAGTCTTAGTACCCTTTTGTGCCATACTACCTTGCGAATGCACAGGTCTAGATCTGAAGTTCTGAGAATTCTGACTATTGTACTCACATTTTTTCCTTGGTGCAGGTGCACTAGCAGATGATGGAGCAGGTCCTTTCTGCTTATGTTGGAAAGAAGACCGGTTCGCATTACTCTTTTGTTGCTCGGATTCATTCCCTAATATCTTAGCCCTTTTATTCTCAAACTTTTCTCTTTCCTTCAGCTGGTTATTCTCAACTTGTTGCACACGGATCATCAGCCTTGCTATGACCAGTAACCTATTAGAATGGTTGCCTTACTTTCCTTACTTGACAGGCGAGTCAACCCAACTACAAATAAACTCATCATGCTCCTCATGTCAGCAACCATCTCTTTGCTTCTCTTATCTCACGAGGAAAGAAATGCCTCGTGAAGGCATTCTCGACCATAGGCCAGCTCAAATTCGGTTACGCGTAAGCACGAGTTAGAAAGAAACTTTTACAGATAAAACTCTAACGCACAAAATGAGTATGAAAGAAGTGAAGGAATTTCCTAATGTTGCAGCCTCCTAATTATAGATGTGGCGCGCTTTACACCGATAACTAGGACTCTACATACACGACTTCATATACTCCCTAGGACTCTTGAAATCTGTGCTCTGATACCAAGTTTGTCACGCCCCGAGCCTACAACCTGGACGTGGCCGGCACTCGAAGAACATTGCTGGCCACAAGCGAACCCTTGGCCTGACTTACTTAACTCAGTGGAAGACTATAAGCAATAAGAAAGAGATTCATATGCTAAATAACTCAACTGTCTCAAAACTGAACTTACTCAAATAACTTAGTCAAATAGCTTAGAATGTTTGAAAGTCAACATTCAACTTGGCCAAAATGGCAACTCAAGTCTTAACATATGAAATGCCAATGTACAGACATCCGACTACTAACTGTCTATGAAGCCTCTAAAACAAAGAGAGATGTCGGGACAGGACCCCCGATCATCCTAATATCCGAAAGACTAGAAAGAAAATAAAAGAGTCCTCCGGAATGCAAAGAGGCTCACCAACAGACTCTGAATGCTCAAGCTGGATCAACCAGGCACTGGATGCTGATCCTGGTTACCTGTGTCTGCACCATAATACGATGCAGGCCAACTGGCATCAGTACATTGAATGTACGAGTATGCGAGTTGGAATGCTAAATAATACAAAGGCTTGACAAGATTCTGAAATAAACACTTACCTTGGCTCTTCTCAACTCATGACTAACTTAACTCAAAATAAAGCAATGAACATATGCAATATATGAAAAGCTTTATAAAATAGTAAAAGTAACTTAGTTCTTTAAAGAAAATGCAATAACAAACTCAACTTTACTCATATAATAAAGTAATATAGTTTAGGTGGGAGTTTTTCTAACCGACAACCACCACTATGAGCCTAAGTGGTGATACATCGTCTTTACCATCACGTTGCCAGACTGTCCAATACTTTGCCGTCATATAGAACTACTTAACTTAGTGGATCCACTAGCTTAACTTATGTGTTCATCTAGAAAGCATGACCCATTAATACCCATGATGGCAACATGGTTTATGGAGACTTGAGTTAATATGAACTCGCCTCCCTATATTGGTGCTCAATACTATTCCAAAAAATATACTTAGCTCATATGTTTTAAAATAACTTCTTTCTTTGGTTTGAGATAATTACTCAAAACTTAGCTAAAAAGCTCTCTTGGAATCAATGTTCCCTTTTCTTTCTCAAAATGTGAAAACATTTATAAACTCTTTGGGAATACGTAGTTCCCTTATAGCTTTTTTTGAGAAATGAACTCAACTCTTTACTCTTTGCTTAACTTGAGACTTGAGTCTTAAAACAAGGTTAAAACGTTTGTTAAAGACTTTTGAAAACTTTATAAACTTTGCTTTGACTTGCTTCTTAACTTCTACACTTGATTCTTAACTTCTCTTGACTTTGATCTTAACTTTCCTTGAATTGGATTATAGATTCAATGTTCATGATCTCATGTTTATGGATGATTTCATGATATTTTGATGTATCTTAGAGTGTTGGAATCAACTAGAAAACATAGGTACATTGCTAAGGAACAAGTACGAAAAGGTGGGGAACGAATGGGGAGAACTGGCGTCCCTGGCACTCTGAGAGGTGCGGGGCGCCAGCCCTCAACATTCAGGGACTGGTCTGGGGTGCGCTGGCTGGCGCGGTGCCCCAAGGGTGAAGATTTAGAGACACTTTTGGGGCGCGCTGGCTGGCGTGACTACCCACCCCTATCCCAGGTGCTTGACGACTTTTTTTCTTCGTTTTCAACTCTAAACCCTCCCAATAAATTTAGTTCTTTCCCCAAACACTTAGAGTCGATTATATCCTCAATATATACCAGATTCAACTCGAAATTACACCCGGAAACATGAATTAAATCGCAAGAAACTCCAACGACACAACCCACAAGAAATTCAACGAAACTTTCAACAATGTTCATCAAGAACTCAATTTCTAAACTTTCAAAGACTTAAATTCGCTGAATTGAATCATGGTTGGTGCGTGGGTGAACTAACCCAACACTATGTGATCTCACATACCTGTAGGGATCACCCCCGATGAAATCCACAAGCTATGCTTGACGAAATCGACGAATCTTGCTTCCTCTTCTCCTTTCTTCTCTTTTCTCCAAGCCCTAGCGTGAACTCTAACTTTTCTAAACTGACCAAAATCTGGTTTTACCCCAATTAATCTCCTAAAAATGAATTAGAATAATTAGGTAAGGAAAAGACTAAATTACCCTTCCAAAATCCGTATTAGACTTTCCTTAATCCAACATCACAACTTCCAAAGGGCAAAAACTTACTCATACAAACTCGGAATTGTGCAAAATCGGCGGCGTTGGAAAGATCATTCCAAGAGCTTTCCAACCATGTCTGAAAGTACACCTAACTCATCCTGAGCTAGGATTTATGGCCGTTTGAAGTTGATCAAAACTCAACCTTTTCTAACTTAAACAAATTTCCAGATTTTCATTCTTTCCAAAAATGACTATTTCCAATTATTAGCTTCTTCCTAGTTATTTCAAATTGTGAGATGTTACAAAATACCCCCAATCTTTCATTCTTTTCACTCACGAAGATATTATCTTCTACTCTCTCAACAACTCTCAAAAGTATCACTCAAGTCTATACTCTCTAATCTCTTATTCTCGTTAAAATTACGAATTTGGTCTTTGGAAATTGGAGCTTCAAAATTCAACTTTCAATTTTCGGCTTTCGGTCATACACGTCTACTTTTTTAAGTAGACATTTGGTACATTCGTTCCAACTCACTTTTCATTTAGTTATTTATTTGTTTGCATTTAATTATTTATTTTGTGAGTAATTAATCTCTAGTCTCTACTTATTTAGTTATTTATTTGTTTAAAACTTTGCATTACATTTTCGTATTATATATAATTTACTCACTTTTTATATTTGAATATGGATTCTGGTAAAAAGAATGTTGACAAGGGTAAAAAAACCATAGTTGATTTGATCACTAATTTATGGAGCCCAAAATCCAAGAAAAATAAAAAAACTGGCAGCACTTCTAAATCTAAAACTAAAAAAACTTCTTAATTAAGAATAAATATTGATGATTATACGCATGTTGATGAAACTGTTTTTAATATTGATAGTAATAGTGGATAAGATCCTTATCATGAACATTTATAAAGAAGGTTTGGTAATTTTTATGAGGAATTACCTGAAGATGATGAACATGATGATGATAATGATTATATTGATAGTTTTGATAATAATGTTGATGAATATGATGATAATGAAACTGAGCCAGTTACGGCTACTATTCCCACTCCCAGTACCTCTTCCCCTCCCGCTCCCTTTCGTTGTCCTGCTCCCGTCCCCCCCGTGCATCCTAGGCCTAAGGTAGAACGCGCTATCAGTTGTGTGACAATTTATGACTCAGAATGAAGATAAAACACAAGCTATTTGTAATAAATGTAAACATAGAATGAATCATAAAACTGGAGAAAAACAGGGTGGGACGGGACATTTGAGTAATCATTTAATGTCATGTTGTAAAAATGAATTTTTGCATGCTAAAGTTGTAGCCGAAGCTAAATAGAATGGTACCACCCTTCCTGAAAATGTAGGAGTAGGGGGCTCTAATATGGTCCAAACACAATTAAATCCTTCTAATGTTTCTGGCTCTAGTAGACAACGGTCATATAGAAGAGAAAAAGATCTTGAAGAATTAGCTAGAATGATTGTTGTTATGGGTTTGCCATTTAGTTTTGCTGAAAATCTCGGTTTTATTCATTATATTCAAATTGTGTATAATCCACATTTTAAAGGTTTTACTAGAAATACAATTAAAAAGGCTATCTTTGATTATCAAGCTCAACATTTTCAATATCTTCGTTGTTTATTTTATTATAACAATTGTAAAATAACTATTACTTCTGATATGGGCCGTAGTGTAAATGGTAATGATTATTTCACTATTACTGCGCATTGGATTGATGAAAATTGGACTTTGCAAAAAAGAATTTTAGATTATAAATGTTGTGAAATGCATAAAATCGGTAGTTATATAGCTTAAACAATTATAGATGTTTTACAAAACTATGGAATTTGTGATGAAATAAGTAGTGTCACCTTAGATAATGCTTCTAATAATAGATCTGCTATTGAAATACTAAAACCGTCTCTTTGCCCTATTTATATTGATGGTTTTCATATTAGATGTGCTGCACACATATATAATTTGATTGTTAGAGATGGTATAACAATGTATAATGATGGTTGCATAAAAGTTGAAACTGCATGTCATTTTATTTTTAAATGTCAAGTTAAGTCTAGACGTAGAGATTTTGAAAATCGTTATCGTGAATTTAATCTTCCACCTA
>JAJOOF010001522.1:0-88524 GCA_029582545.1 Solanum lignicaule | reverse complement strand
ACGGACCGTGGATCTGTCCGTGAGTCGGGACTTAGCCAATTTTCTGAGCTGGTTTGGGGAGGGGTTGCAGTGGTGAACCACGGACCACCAGCACGGGCCGTGGTCTGACCTACGGTCCGTGGATGGTGACCGTAAGTTGCACCTGTAACTTCTCAAAATCTGCATTATTATCTGTTCTGAATACGGGGTGTTACAAAACCCATGTTGGGGGTAACGAGAGGCGGGTGATTGGTTGACTTGTCCAGATAGATTAATTCTAAAGATGTAAAAGGGGGCTCGTGGTAAATAGTTAGCGAGCTTGAAACAATGTACCATGTGACTAAGGAGGAGCAATATAAAAGAGGAAATAAGGGTATGCCATGGGTAGTTAGTCGAAATACGTATAGTCATATTCATGGTCTCTTCTTTGTATTAGAATGACTAGGCTATGATCAAGAAAGTAGTGAGTGGGTTGAATACGGAGATGGTTAGTAGTAAGAGGTACTAGTGTAATTTTTGAGGTATCTAAGTGGGGGTAAAGGTGAAGAAGTGTGTGGTCTAGGGCATATTCTTATTAATTGATTTCTTATGTTATGTGGTGGGCATCAGGTTGACCGATGATGCCTACTAGTGCGTGTCGTTTCTATTAATGCTACTCTTGCTATGCCTTTGGCATAGTCTGGATGCAGGTTGGTAATGTTTCATTAGGTGAAGACGAAGAAATTCTCTAGTAGCTTCTACTTTTCCTTCCGCAGGGTGAGAGCTGTGTCTTTATTTATTAGGACCAGTTTGTACTCTTAGTGGCTCTTGTACCTGTTTAGACTAGATCCTTGGGGGTGTTGATCACTTTATAAGTTTTTAAATCGAATTTTTTAAAAAAGTTCTTATTTATAAAATCCTACTATTTCTTTTATTTTCCGTTTAATTTAATTTCCGCATGTTGTAACTATTGGGATAAGAGGGTTTTCCTAAATTTAATCTGAATTTTTGTATTTCCAACCCCATGTGGTGGCCAAGAAAATACATAGCCCTTAGCCCTCCCTCAAATTATATCAAATAAACTTTTGCATATACACATGAGTTTTATGAGTTCAACTTCACAGATAGATTTTGCTTATTTAACAACATAAAGACTAGAAAACTCAAATATATGAATTAATAAAATAATCTCACCCAAGGAATGAATCATTCACCCAACCAAGTACAAAAAGACTCTTTAAATATTTTGATTCCCAAAACAAAGATTGATGTATGAAAGAATGGCCAAAAGTATAAAAATAAGAGCAAACTATACATTGTTGATCGCTTAACATGAAGGAGCGATCGCCAACTAAGCACTGATGAGTCCATGTTTTGGACTCATTTAGGGCTTTATTTGGATAGATTTAGTGTCCTCAAATACTTATTTTGTGCCAATAACTAATGTAAAACCTTGATTTCTAGGTATTTGGATTGAGGAACAAAGCATGGAAACTTATGAGCAAAAAGGAACAAGGCAACTAAAAGAACGAAGGATAGAAGGTTCGTTGATTGCCTAACCAATTGGGTGAGTCGTCAAATGGGTATGATCTCGCCAAAAATTCCAGTGTGCCAAGCCTTGAAGGAGAAAATCAAGTCGGCGATAGAAAGAAGGAGTCGGCGGGTCGCCGAACGATACCGTGATGCAGTGTTAGATCGCCCAAAGTTACAGAACTTGAGGATGCTGAAGGCCAAAGCAAAAAGGCGATGGAACTGGCCAAAGGGTGGATCGCCGAGTGGATCGGCGATCCTGACTTATTGCGTTAAATGGTCCTTCACAGCATATTTTTGGCGACTATAACTACATTTTGAAACATTATTTTTAGTATCAATCTATCTCTCTTGGAGATAATCAATTTTCATAATATAGAATTTTGGAGTTTAGAACTCTGAGTATTCAGACAATATTTTCCTTAGCTTCGAACAATTGAAGGTTTCCATTTTTGAGAAATTAGAAGTGGGTCTTTGAGATTCCTTAATTTGGACCTTTGAAAAGACGAAATTAATCTTACCCACTTGATTGAAACACAATTTGGTAACGATTTCTATCTTTTTATGATGTCTAGCTAAAACAACAATTCGTGTGGTGTCACTATGTGATTATGGGCTGATTTAACTTATGGGTATTGTTAATTGATGGTTTAAATGTTGTTTAAAAGTTATTTCAATCAATAATTGTGGGTTAATTTAAAGGGTAGTAGTTGCAAATGCAATTCTACCTTCGTGTTTTTAGCTTGCTCGAGAAAGATGTTTTAAAACCAAGATTACCAAATTGATGGTTTATGGATATTGGGTTGTCATTGGTTCAACTAAAGAGAGTGAATTCTAAACCCTCTTCCACACATTCAGTTCGAGAGAGTGAATGGACTAAAGCGTAGGCTACTCTTAATGGCTGCTTGTTGGTGTTCTAGAGAAACCAACTTGATTCGAGATAACTTTTTTGGAGAGAAAGTTTATCCCCACTAAATCTAGCTTATTCACTGATTTACAACTATTTACTATCATTTGCAATTACCTATTTGTCTACCTTTAGCCAATAATCCAATCATTTCCCAAGAACCCATCTAATTACTTGTTAATTAGTGTTATTTGATGTTGGTGTAGTTGATAATTACAATCAAAACACCCTGTCATTTGACACTTGTCACCCTAAATTTGAAGTATGCTTTTATTCATAAATGTCTTTACCTATGATTGACTTGAACATATTTGTACTTGGATCTTGAATATTTAGAACGTACCACTCCCTCTGGGATTCGACCCCAACACACTTAGCTGGGTTATATTACTGACTAACGATCGTTGGCACTTAGAATTGGAAAAAGTGTCCTGATATGTGAAATAAAAATGGCGCCGCTGCTGAGGAGTGTGTTGGTTTAATCTTCATTAGTTAGGTTGAATTTTGTTCTTGTCAGTGACCCAACGGACCACCCTTCTTTGAGATTAACAACAGTGACCCAATGGACCACCCTTCTTTGAGATTGATGATTCATAGGGATAACATCCTAAATTTCAAACAATTGGAGGGTGAGTCTATTTATGAGTTGTGGCAAAGGGTTAGGACCTTATTGTAGCAGTATCCAACTCATTGGATTCTAGATAAGATGTTTCTAAAATGTCTCTACCGGGGTCTTAGCCCCAAAAATAGAATAGTGGGTGACCAAATCATTCCAGGTGGCCTCATCCAGCTACCTTATGCTAAAGCAGCCCAATTCCTTAATCACATGGCCAAGACCAACAAGGAGAAAGAAAAAGACCAAGAATTGGCCACATTGTTGACTCAGTTGGATGACTTGGCCAAGAAAGTCATGGAATTGGAGGTACTGTCCAAAAAGAAGGACACGTACATCCCTCCTCATGAGCGTTAAAGGAAGAAGAAGCAAGAGAATGAGAAAATAGGTCTTCTCACTCATCCTACACAAAGTCAAAGAGCATCACCAATTGTTTGAGGAGATAAAAGAGACTGTCTTAATGCTAAACCAACTGACAGCCTCTCATTTCATGTTCATTCAGCTACTAGAGTCCTAAATGGACCAAGTGTTGTCTTATCTCCACCCAGAGCCAGAAGAAGGGTTGCCTTTGAAAATGAGGCAAGCCCCATAAAAGGAATTTAAGTGGAGACTTGAGTAGTGATGCGATGTTAATTAAGGAATTTCTTAGGAGGCAACCCAACGGTTTATCGCTTTATTTTTGTTTTAGAAATAATCTTGTGCTGATTTTGCAGGTTAAACTGTAGAATGTGTTTGAAATGAGAAGACTGGCAAGCTCAAAGTCCAATCAACAACTTGCTGAAGGAGTCGGCGAGCCCGACTTGGACCTCCATTGGACTCAAGACATTTTGGAAATGGAATTTGTAAATCTCGGCGATCTCAGGAGCAAATTAGCGAATCACAGACCAGGTCGGCGATCACAACTTTGTCCGCCGTTTGGATCCCCACATTAACTGGACGTCTTGTAAAACTCAGCGAGGTAAGTGCCCTATCGGCGTGTCACCGATTCGTTGATTTGTGTTCGGAGTTGGATTAGTTTGCTGCCTACCGTTTCAAAGTATTTATTCAGCATCTAAGGTTGGTTTTCCGTACCCCAAATTCATTTTTAGCAATTTGTACTCATTTGCAATGATTTTATCTTAATGATGTGTGTTGGGCCTCTCTGATCGTAATTTTATATATGTGTGCCGAGTTAAATTTAATATCGTGAATTAAATTCCTATATTGTTGATTTCCCGAGATTTTGTGCTATCAAATTGATTGAAATTGTGGGGTTGTGCTTGTTGGGTCTAGTCCGGTCAAATCTAAGTAGCCCGTATTTGTGCCAAATGATGTATCTTGCCCAATGATGGAGTGGTTGACGTCATTCTTAAGGACAACAGTCATCAAATGGCCAAATCTAACCAAACTGGGAGAAGTTTGAGTATCCTAGGGGCATGGGTGTAATGGTTCTTAGTTTAATTGTGAAGTGCATGTTTTGATTTTGTTTTCGGGGGATGTGGGGTGGAATTTGGGAAGTTGGCTTGAAAGTAGGCACGTTAGGTCATTTGGAGAGCTGGGTCGAGCTCGCCGAACGACTCGACGGTTCGCCGAACGACTAGACAGTTCGCCGAAGTTCCCCATATCTCTTTTAATTTCATGCAAAATTGGAAGTTTGGTTCCCCTATCCCTTTTCGCACTGTAACTTTCAGCGGGCTAGTTCTTGCTCGTCAAAAGTTGTTGGTGATTCGTCGAAATGCCCTTCAAATCGCCGACAGGCAAAAAATTTCTGAAATTTTTGAGCCAATCCTTTTGGCGAGCCTGATCTTGCTTGCTAAAGAGATTCAGCGACTCGCTGACTGGTACGGCGAGTCTATTTGTAGCTATTTTTCTGTGCATCTGATTGAATTGTTTCTAACTCTTTTTGATGTTTTTTAAGACAAGGGTACACCAAAATTTGTTGTTAGAGACATGACGCCCCGCAAGAGGGACAAAGGGATAACTATTGATGAGGATGTAGTTGTATCCAGGGGCAGAGCAACCAAACTTCCCACAACTGGTGGGAAAGGAAAGGGCAAAGGAAAGGCACTTGCGTCATTGGAGGCCAGCTTCGATAGTGACGTTATCTACGCCTCTGACCTCACTATTTCTGAGACTGAGGGTGAGCACCAAGAGCATTAGATTGTAGCTTCGGAGCCTGAGAATGACGAATTGTTAGTAGCACAGAGGGATGAGCTGCGAACCAAAAGGATAAATGATCCGTCTAGGATCAGGATTCCTCATGCCACCACTACTCCTCCTTTAGCTCCAGCAAAGGCCGTGGTCCTAGCACCACCACTACAGGGTCCTCCTCCAAAGTCTATGAATAGACTGAAGACTGAGGGACTGAGGACAATTATCGAGGAGAAGCGTTTGTCTACTGATGGGGTCATTGACACGCAACCAGAGATTATGAGCTGCCTGAGATCACATAAATTCTAGATCTTCACCAAGCCCCATGGCCCATATATTCCAAGCTAGGTTAGAGAATTCTACAGCTCTTACAGTGCCTTAATACCACAAGGGAAGAAGCCGACAACCAAATTCAAGTCGGTTGACTATGTAGTTGTCAAAGGCCGGATGGTGAAATGTGATAGTGAGGCTATCAATACAGTCTTGGGTGTGTCCACACGTATTGATGATGACTGCCAGCATATGATCAGGATAAAAATGCGGGAAAACATGAATAAGTGGTTAGCCCCGCTGATATCCTATGGTACTCCTAAATGGCTTGAGATTGGAGCACCAATTGAGAAGAAGGATCTTAATATAGTTGTAAGCTTCTGGTTTGGCTTCATCAACAGTACTATCACGCCATCCCAGTTTGAGTTGATTCTCCAGCATGCCAAGGCAGCCTATCTGGGTTTCATTATTGATAAGACGAGGATCCATCTGCGGAAGATTATGGCATAGGAAATGGTCATGAGGGCCAAGCAGTGCCAGACTTCCCTCCCCTTTTCAGTTTTGATTACTAAGTTGTGTAGACAAGCTCGGGTGCCTATAGATGAGAATAAGGATGTAGAAGTGATTCCCACATCTTTTACCGATATCCAAAGAATAAAGGCAGAGTATTTAAAATATGAGGCAGAGAAGAAGAAGAAGGCAGCTTCGGTGGACTCTTCCCCGGTTATTCACATAGACACACTACCTGCAGATGCCCCTTTGCCTAAGCCGGCCCCTGGGCCTTCAGGTACTTCTAGTGTTGTTCCTTCTGATACTCCAGGTTCCTATGTTGCTATATTGCCTACTAGATCTGATGGTGCTACTATTTCCCGGCCCCTACTCACTCAGGCTGCACTACTCCCGATAGGGCAGCTAACCCATTCTGCCGATCGTCGTGCTGCCAGGCTTGAGGCCTCCATTCTAGGCATGATTCAGGCAGCCCTCGCTGATGCTGTGACACTCTTGAGCGCTAGTACTGATGTCGTTGCGGCTAGGATAGCGGTGTGTGAGCATGGCCAAGGGCCCACCGAAAAGGTAACAACTATTAAGGCCGACATTATTGCACTGAAGAGAGATGTGGACCACCTGAAGTCCACCGACATGTCTATGATCTTCAGGATGGTGGATATCCCAGATGTGCTGGTCGAGCCCTATATGCCTCTGGCTACCACCGGAGATGATGCTAGAGTTGAGGAGGCAGCTGATCCTGAGTCCGAGGCTGAGACGGATAAGGAGATGATTAGGGTTGCTGAGGAGGTTCTTATAAGGTCCTTATCTAGACTGAAGAGGCTACAATCGATGCAATTGTGCAGACCTCTTTAGTAGATACACCTTTGGCAGACCCTAGTGGAGCTGGTGATACTATAGATGTGACTCTGGGCACTGATGCCACAGTTTAAAGCACTACACGGGGCACTAATGCCCAGACAGATGGAGAGACTGTGTAGATAGGATCCCTTTTTACCTCCCTCTCTGTCTTATTTTCTTTGACTTTTGGATATTTTATTTCCTGCATTTGAGGACAAATAGCTTTAGTTTGTGGAGGGGTGAGGCCCACCTTTTCTTATTATTGTTTTTTTCATATATTTGGGTTTTGTGGTATATATTGTGCTTTGGCACTGCTTTTGTAATTATTGAGCTTGTGGCTCCTTGTGTTAATTGTAAATGATTTTTGGACCCTTCCAAAAAAAATTATGCCACCTTTTATTTGTGTTTGAATGTGGTTCTTCTCTTCCAAATTTGAGTATCGGTCTTGCTCAATACCGATGACTTGCTCATAATCGAACAAAAATGAATGTGCGGCTACGATGAGGCCAAATGAAGTTGCATAGACAATATGTGAACTTTTTGCATCTCGTTATGACTAGCTAATTATCAAATTGAGTCTCTTGTAATGAACATTGCACACTAGCGAAAGTGTGGAGTCTTGTTTAACATTGGTGTCAATGCCTTGTGTGATGAGTTTACCGTGAACCATGTGTGATGACACCTATAATTTTCCCCGTTGGTCCGGTTGACTAAGTGATGCAATATCTTGATATGATCTTAGGCAAATTTGGAGAGTGTGAAACAATTTGACATTATACCTCTTTTTATGGCCTACCTTTTGAGCCTTATCCTTTCCTTTGAAGAAACCTAATGAAAATGTGACATTTCTTTATCCCTTCATCCTTAATCCTCATGAGATGTGGTTTGTGTGCATAGCCAACTTAGCCAAAAGCCTAAGTTGGGGGTGTGGTGAAAAGAGAAGGTAAATGAAGAAGTGCAAAGAAGTCCCCTTGTACCCATGGTTTTGAAAAAGATGGAACCCCTCCATACAAATGAAAAAAGAGAAGGGAAAAAAAAACAAAAAAAAAATAATGAAAAAGAATGAGAAAGTTTGTGAAAGTGCAAAGAAAATGGGGTGTCCGGCATTTCATGGAAAGTGAATAATGGGGTGACCTATGAGCATAAATGAGAATGATGAAGAAAAGGAAAGAAAGTGTTGTTCACACCACATTTCATGAGAATAGAAGTCACTGAGCGTGAATGACCATACCTTTACACTCAGTCCCGTTACAAGCCTTGAAAAGACCTTTGTGATCTTGAGTGAGCTGAAACAATGGTTTGTTGGAAAATATGGGCAAACCTATGGGTCAAATCATGCATTGTGTTCATCTTTGTGAGTGTGAGTGTTGATTGTGATTTTAGAGCTATAAATTGTGGAACCATTGTGTGTGAATATGGAAACAATCTTTGTGTGAGGGCATTTGAGTACCTCTGTTGAGCTTGAACTTGCATTTGAAACAAGTATTGTGAACTTGAGAATCTTTGAGTGCACAATTGATCATTGCACGACTAAGTTGAGTATTTTTGTGTGCATTCATGATTAAGTCTTCTGTAGCACTATTTGAGACATCCTTCTTGAACTGTTGACCTTGAGTTTTACTTGAGTACAAGTAAATGTTTAAGTTGGGGGTTTTGATGAGTCCACGTTTTGAAATCATTTAGGGCATTATTTTGATAGATTTAGTGTCCTCAAACACTTATTTTGTACCAATAACTGATGTAAAACCTTGATTTCCAGGTATTTAGATTTAGGAACAAAGCATGGACACTAATGAGCAAAAAGGAACAAGGAAGCTGAAAGAACGAAGAAAAGAAGGCTTCTTGATCGCCTAACTAATTGGGTGAGTCGCCGAATGGTTATGATCTCGCCTAAAGTTCCAGTGTGCCAAGCCCTGAAAGAGAAAATCATATCGACGATAGAAAGGAGCAAGTGGTGTGTCGCCAAACGGTTCCGCGATGCAGTGTTAAATCGCCCAACGTTACAGAACTTGAGGATGCTGAAGGCAAAACCAAAAAGGCGATCGAACTGACCAAAGGGTGGATCGGCGATACCGACTTACTAAGCCGAATGGTCCTTCGCAACATATTTTTGGCGACTATAAATACATTTTCAAACATTATTTTTAGTATCAATCTATCTATCTTGGAGATAATCAGTTTACATTATATAGAATTTTTGAGTTTAGAACTCTGAGTATTGAGACATTATTTTCCTTAACTTTGAAAAATTGAACTTTTCCATTTTTGAGAAATTGGAAGTGGGTCTTTGAGATTCTTCAATTTGGACCTTTGTAAAGATGAAATTAATCTTACCGAGTTGATGGAGACACTATTTGGTAACAATTTCTATCTTTTTATGATGTCTAGCTAAAACCCCAATTCTTCGGGTGTCATTATGTGATTATGGGCTGATTTAACTTATGGGTATTGTTAATTGATAGTTTAAATGTTGTTTAAAAATGATTTCAATCAGTAACTGTGGGTTAATTTAAAGGGTTGTAGTTGAAAATGCAGTTCTACCTTCGTGTTTTTGCTTGCTCGAGAGAGATGTTTTAAAAAACAAGATTACTGATTTGATGGTCTATGGGTATTGGGTTGTCATGGGTTCAACGAGAGAGAGTGAATCCTAAACCCTCTTCCACACATTCAGCTAGAGAGAGTGAATGGACTAAAGCGTAGGCTGTTCTTAATTGCTGCTTGTTGGTGTTCGAGAGAACCCAACTTGATTAGGGGTAAGTTGTTCGAGAGAAATTTTATCCCCACTAAAGTCTAGCTTATTCACTTATTTACAACTATTTACTATCAGTTGCAATTACCCGTTTGTCTACCTTAGCCTATAATCCAATCACATCCCAAGAACCCGTCTCATTGCTTGTTAATTAGTGTTATTTGTTGTTGGTGTAGTTGATAATTGCAATCAAAACTCCCTGTTATTTGACACTTGTGTCGCCATAAATTTGAAGTATGCTTTTATTCGTAAATGTCTTTACCTATGATTGACTTGAACATATTTGTACTTGTCTCTTGAATCTTAAGCACGTACCATTGCCTGTGGGATTCGACCCCAACTCACTTAGTTGGGTTATATTATTTACTAATTATCGTTGGCACTTAGAATAGGAAGAAGTGTCCTAATACATGAAATCAAGCATGACCTCACCTAAAATGATAGTGCATAGCAATTGTGTCTATCGAATTAGGTCGGTGGACTCCAATAGAGAAGGCGATGCGCCAAATGAGAAAGGGAGCCTTGAGAAACATCACCCAAAATGAAAGTGTGAAAAGAAAAGAGTGATTGCTCGAAAGGCAAACCAAGGTTGTAGTCGTCCATTCGCCGAACGTGAAATGCAGACTCAATTGAGTTCGCCAACTAAGATTCAAATACTTGCAGCCTAGAGCATGAAAAGACGAGCTGACGATTAAAAGGTGGTTAACCGAACTAGCTCTATGAGCACGACTAATGTCGCTGATTGAGTCGCATATTGGGTGTTTGGGCTTAATTTTGGAAAATTATAAATACCTCAAAAGAAAGAAAAGAAGGGATCATGAGATTTTGCATGAAGAAATTAGTTTTGAAATAGAGTTTAGAGAGAGAACATTTTACTTTTGATAAGGACACTTTATAACTTTTGGGGTTTTACAACATTGTGCTTCAAATTGACAAATTGTAGTGGAATCCAACGTAAATATACTTGTAATATGTTAAATTCATGTTACCCATGGTTGTTTTCATGAAAGGCATATTTTCTTTGCTTTTTGTGATGGATGGCTAAAACCACATGATATAGGGGTGCAATTATGGGGTTAGGTGTTGATTTAATGTAGTGCATATTTAACTATGTTCTATTTATCTGATGTTCATACCTGAATTTGGTCAAATTAGCATGAGGTTAATTTATGGGTTAAGATTGAAAACATAAATCCTACTTCCAATCTCAGATCGATGATCGAAAGAGATTGATTGGAGTTGGTAATTAGTCTTATACTAGAAATTTAGGTTTTATGTCAGTAACTTCCTTGAAAATAGAGGTTACGGGTCCGATCTATTTGTCGTATTCTTGAATGAGAGAATAGGGTAAGGTATTGGGTTGTTTAGATTGGCAATAGATGAGACCGAAATGAGATGATATGCATAGATGCTTTGAGATTGGAAGATGATTAGCCTCAATAAAGTTGAATTAATGTATTCATGAATGTTCATCACTATAGAGCAGCACAATCAATCCTATGTGACATCGATTTCCAATCTCTGCACCACTAGATTGCTTGTTAACTCTTGATTTCTTTGGTATTTTAGTTTAATAGTGATTATTGATAATCAAAGTTTTTTTAATAAATTGGTGGAATTATCCACCCACTTCTTCTTACTATTAAGAATAAGCGAGTTAAAATCAAAATTTCTAGATAGGAATTATGCACGATATACCTTCTTTGTGGGATTCGACCTAACTCTTAGTTTGGTATTTTTATTAAACATGACCGCTACCCCTTTTAATTGGCTTTAAAGAGGATATTTGAGCATTATCAAGGTGCAAAGTCCCCAAATGTCACGACCCTGACCGTCGTGATTAGCACTCACACTAACCCTCCAGTGAGAAAACCATTTATACAAATTAGCTAACCAACTTAATCAACATACTAAAGCATTCAAAGTTACAGAAGCAAGTTTAAATAATTAAATACTGAAGTTTTCATAAACTTCCCAAAGATCTAACAACGAATTAAGGAATTAAATGCCTAGAACATGTAAGTTAATGTACCAAATCTCTAACAAGATCCATAAGCCTAAATAAAAAGGGTTACAACCCCAAACTAATGAACTAATAAATAACTAGAATGTCCAAGTACAAAATGTGGACATAGACAGAAAGAGAACCCACGACAGCCTGGAGGAACTGACTCACCCTTGAATTCGACCGACGATCACTAATCTTCTAAATGCAGTATCAGTACACAACCACAGTATAATGGTAGAATCATGCGGCTATCCCACTAATTGCAACATACATAAGTCATACAATATAATGATAACATGCATACACCAAACATATACAATATCATCATCTTTTACAAAGAACGTACAATTTCACATTTCTCAAGATACACAGTAATATCAAATCATTGGTCCTCTCATGGAACCCAAACTCAAACTGTTAGTATACCGGAACGTGGTACCCGATTAAATTTATGCCGAAACCTGACAACTGATCCCATATTTATGCCGGAACGTGGCAACCGATCCAAGTTAGTGTGTCGGAACGCAACACTCGATCCATTCAACAAGCCACAATCACAATCACAAGTATATTCTTAAGTTCATACAATCAAGTCATGATTCATGGCATTCATCATTTATCTATCTCTTTTATGACAAGTGTGATCAATAATGCCACATTCGCATACATACACATATTATAATGAAGCTAGAACAAACATATATCACACAATCATGAAATTACAACCATCACATACCTCAAAACAAGCTTGAAACCCCTAAGAAAATTGATTCTTCCCTTTCCGGATTCGTTACGCTTGTTCTTTGTCTACATACTATCAATATAACACGGGAATCAATAAACAATAACTAATTACCCGAATTACTAACAATTCTATCAACCCTAGATCATACACATGATCCCCATACCAATATTAGGGCTTTCTTCACCATAATTTCTAAATCAAAACCCGTCCCCATCGATAATTGCCCATTAGATTACATTCTACGGATTGAAAAATGGATTCGGGAAGTTAAAATCTTAATATTAGCATCAAGAATGGTGGAAATCAGTCAAGAAAGCCCATGGGTTTGTTCCTTAGATTGTTAGTTTGAAAATTATAATATAAAACATTTTTAGGGTTTATTTCCGACTTTAAGTCACGTCTGCCCCGCTGTAGCGGCACCCGCCCTGCTACAGCAACCCTATTCTGGCGGCAGAAATCCTGCCTCAGCGGCTCGCACGGAACCGGTGATAAATTTAATAATTCCAAGACATCCATTTCACCACACACCTTCTACCAACGACACTCAGAAACTACCCATTCACTCTAAGATCAATTCCGGGAGTTCTACTCGCTCGAATTCATTTCCGTAAAGTCATACGGGTTGCTCAACGTCTTATCTATCTACTCATGGGATCAAATTCACAATTAGATCACCTAATTATTACCATATTTCTCTACACTGTAATGACTCCAATTTTGTCCAAATCTGGACTAGGTTGCGAAATTCCAAGTTACTACGGAAAAGTTTTCCGACACAAAATTTTTCCTAGTTGGCTTTTCTATAACGACGGAACTCGATCGTTACAATAGATACCAATTTACCCATCACCCATCCCCAAGTGACATACTTAGGAAAAATAGGCTAAGGAAGGAATGGAGTAGTACCTGAATCAGCGAACAATTGGGGATACTTGTCTAGCATATCCTTTTTGGTTTCCCAACTAGCTTCCTCAACTGGACATTCCTTCCATTGAACTTTCATGGACATAATATCCTTGGTCCTCAATTTCCGGACATCACGATCAAGAATTACAATTGGTTCCTCCTCATATTGGTGGTCTTTGTCTAACACAATTGAGTCACACTTAATGATATAATCCCCGTCACAATGATATCTCTTCAATATGGACATATGAAATATCGGATGAACTCGTGATAGGTTAGGAGGCAAAGACAATCTATACGCCGCCGGTCCTACACATTTAAGAACCTCAAAGGGACAAATATATCGCGTACTTCGCTTGCCCTTCTTGCCAAACCTCATCACTCCTTTCATTGGTGATACCTTAAGAAGAACATTCTCACTAGTCTGATATGCCATGTCTCCTACTTTATGGCCTGCATACTTCTTATGTCTACTCTGGGCTTCTAAAAACGTAGCTTGAATACTCCTCACCTTATCTTGCGCATCCTTCACTAAATCAACCCCCAAAGGTTTCACATCTCCAACCTTGAACCATCCTATGGGTGATCAACATCCCCTCCCATATAATGCCTTAAACGGTGCCATATCAATAATGGAGTGATAACTATTATTATAAGAGAATTCACACAATGGTAAGAACATATCCCAATGCCCTCCAAAGTCAATCACACATGCCCTTAACATGTCTTCTAACACTTGAATAGTCCTCTCTGATTGCCCGTTCGTCTGTGGATGGAAGGTTGTACTAAAAGTGAGTTGTGTGCCCAATTCATCAGGTAATTTCCTCCAAAACTTGGAGGTAAACTGCGTACCAAGACAACCTCACTATCTCTTTTACATAAAAATTAGCCAATTGTTCAGCATTATAATCTATTCTTACCGGAATAAAATGGACTGACTTAGTCAATCTATCAACCACTACCCAAATAGAATCAAACTTCCCCAAAGTCTTAGGAAGACCAACCACAAAATCCATGGCTATCCTCTCCCACTCCCATTCTGGAATTAGCATTCTCTCAAGCAAACATGCATGCCTTTGATGGTCATACTTCACTTGTTGACAATTTTGAAACTTAGCCAGAAACTCTACTATATCCTTCTTAATGCCCGGCCACCAATAAATTCCCTTCAAATCTTGGTATCATGAGATTCTATCAACAATTTCTTAATCAAGTCATTAATTCGAGGAACAAAAATTCTTCCGTTAAAACTGAGCACATCTTCCGCATAAAGAATGGTCTTTTGTGCATTACCAGTCGCAGTTTTGTTCTTGAGTTCATCAAAATTTTCATCCTCAAATTGCTTGGCCTTGATCTCTTCCATAAATGTGGCCCTTACTTCAATGCAAGCTAAGACCCCACATTTTTTTGAGATGCCTAATTGCATGAATTTAGACTCCAAGGTCTGAATCTCCTAAGCCAAAGGTCGTCTAGTTACAGTCAAGCAAGCTAAACTACCCATACTTACCGCCTTTTGACTCAAAGTGTCTGCCACCATATTAGCCTTACCCGAATTGTATGGAATAGTTACACCAAATCTTTGAGTAGCTCCATCTACCTTCTCTATCTCAAATTCATATCCTTTTGAGTGAACACATGCTGCAAACTACGATGATCAGTAAATACCTCACACTTGACACCATAGAGGTAATCTCGCCAGATCTTAAGAGCAAATACTACTGCTGCCAACTCCAAATCATGCATTGGATAATTCCTCCCATTCACCTTCAATTGTTGCGATGCATAAGCTAAAACATTCTTATCCTGCATTAACACAACACCTAAGCAAGAATGTGAAGCATCACAATAAACTATAAAATCTTTACCTTCCACCGGTAATGCTAAGATAGGTGTTGTGGTCAAGAGAGTCTTGAGCTTTTGAAAGCTATCCTCACACTTTTCAGTCCATTCAAACGGTATCTCCCTTTTGGTCAAATTTGTCAAGTGAGTGGCAGTAGAAGCAAAGTTCTTCACAAATCGACGGTAATAGCTAGCAAACCCCACAAAACACCTAACTTCCGTCACAGAGCTAGGCCGAACCAAATTCTTAACCGCCTCAATCTTTTTAGGATCTACCATTACCTTTTCTTTTGAAACTACATGCCCCAAAAATGCAATCGAAGTCAACTAAATTTCACACTTGGAAAATTTTGCATACAACTTTTGTCTCCCAAGAACACCCGCAACAATACGAAGATAGTCGACATGCTCTTCCTCACTTTTTCAATAGACAAAAATTTCATCAAATAAAGACAATAACAAACGAATCAAGGAATGGTTTGAACACCCCATTCATCAAACTCATGAAAGTTGCAGGCGCATTAGTTAAACGAAAAGACATAACTAGAAATTTGTAGTGCTCATAGAGGGTTCTAAACATCATCTTAGGCACATCCTCAGGCTTAATCTTCAATTGATGGTAAGCTGACATTATATCAATCTTAGAGAAAACTAATGCACCTTGCAATTGGCCAAGAAGATCATCTATTTGAGGCAAGGGATACTTATTCTGAATGGTGACCCTATTCAAATGCCGGTAATCTATACGCATTCTCATGCTACCATCATTTTTCTTAACAAATGCCTCTGGTTCTTTCTTGCCCGAAAAGGTGTAACACTGAGCCCTATCATCGTGACAGGCGACTTCTCTGCCTGGATGTACTGTACCTCTTCCTGCATTACCATTTCCCCTGTCGCCGTAGCCTCGCTGATTTCCTCTTCACCCACCTTGTGGACGTCCTCTACCATTATTACCATTTCCTGTGGGTACAACTGCTCTAGATGGTTGTTGCGTGGAATACAACACATGTGGGTAGGGACAATCTCTCCTCAAATGCCTAGTTTTTTCACAATTGTAGCTAGTACGATCAAAAGATGGTTTACTAGCTGTCAAAGGCGTGACTTCCTGGCTATCCTGAATCAAATTATGAGGTAGAGTTCTCGAGTAATTACCTGTAGAGGCGGGCATGGCGGACTGAATTTGCCGTGCTAAAAGTGTTGCCTCCTTCTCCCTTTGGTATAAGAACCTTGAAATTTACCCAAGTTTTTGGCCCTTTTAGCCAATGCCTTAGCCTGACCATCTCGCCTCACCCCCTCCACTTTCTTAACAATGTATGTTACCTTATGAAAGCTCTTCCCTGCAGAGGTCATATCAACAGATAATACCTGCAATTAAGAATTTAGACCCTTAATAAATAAGAATATCCTCTCTTCCACGGTAGTCACCAACTGCATAGCATATCTAGACAAGGAATGAAAATTGGCCTCATAAGCATCCACAGACATACCAGCTTATTCCAAAGCCATGAACTCATACTTCTTACGATCTTTCAAATTCCTAGGCACATATTTCTCCAAAAAAAAAAGCACAAAACTGGGTCCAAGTGAGTAGGGGTAAAACTGAAGATCTGCATTCCATATAAGGTCTCCACCAGTGCTTACCCTCACCTTGAAGCTGAAAAGTCACAAACTCAACCGCATGTAGATGAAAAATATCCAACTTATGAAGCCTCTCGTAGCAATCTAGGATGAACTCATATGCATCCTTACTCTCGGAATCATGGAACACGGGCAGTTTTAAGTTCAAGAACTTAGTCAATATTTCATGCTCATTACTAGTCATAACAGGACCCAAGAAAGGACGGATGAAAGTATCATTACCTCCAGTTCCACCCACCTTGGGGACAGTGACATCAAAAAGAGAATTGGCAGGGGAGTGATTCACTTGAAAAGAAGAAAGCACTCCAGTACCAACCAACCCTTTCAGGAATGACAAGATTCATTGAGCTAACACTGGGTCTATGGGAAGAATACATGTAGTCTCAGCCTGCTCCTCTTCCTCTAGTCCAACCTCCTCAACATTTTAAACCTCAAAATTCTCATCTACGTCTTCAGCATGCACGATATGGGCCTCATTTCTCGGATTATTTTCAACCAGTACTCCATCTCTAGTAGGAGCCACTCTTTCTTGGCATGTACCCCTAGCTCTTCCTCTACCCCAGCCTCAACCGCGACCTCTCACTAGAGATTTCTCAACTGGTGCATTGATGGGTGCTACGGGCTTGACATCGTTGAATCTACTGTAAACCATCCGCGGACAGAAGAGTGAAAAAGGTTAGATACCAATTGGAATCCACAGATACTAATTGGAATCAAGTTATAGCACAAAAGGAGATAAGAGAAAACTGAGAGATTTCCTAAAGTCCTATAAGCTCTCCAAGAAAAGTACAGATGTCTCTGTACTGTTCCGCAAGACTCTACTAGACTTGTTTCGGAACATCGAGATCAATAAACCTAGGCTATGATACCAACTTTGTCACGACACCGACCGTCATAAGTGGCACCCACACTAACCCTCCAGTGGGAGAACCATTTATACTAATTAGCTAGCCATCTTAATCAACATACTAAAGCATTCAAACTTACAGAAGCAAGTTTAAATAACTAAATAATGAAGTTCCCATAAACCTCCAAAAGATATAACTACATATTGTGGAAATAAATACCTAGAACCTGAAAGTCAATGTACTAAAACTCTAACAAGATACATAAGTCTAATTAAGATGTGTTTCAACCCCAAACTAACGAATTAATAACTAACAAGAAGGTCCAAGTCCAAAATGTGGGCATAGAAAGAAAGAGAACTCATGGCAGCATTGAAAAACTGGCTCACCCTTGATTTCAATTGACGATCACTGATCTTCTAAACGAGGTCTGTCAATAGCCGCCTGAAGATGCCCTATACTCAACAAAGAAAGAGCAAGTGCAGTATCATTACACAACCACAGTGTGATGGTAGGATCACGCGGCTATCCCACTATTTGCAACATACATAAGTCATACAACATAATAATAACATGCATACACCGAACATATACAATATCATCATCTTTTACAAAGATAGTACAATTTCACATTTCTCAAGATACATAATTATATCAAATCATTGGTCTTCTCATGGAACCTAAACACAAATTCTTAGCATACCGAAATATGGTACCCGATCTAATGATTATACCGGAACGTGGCAACCGATCCCATATTTATGCCAGTACGTGGCAACCGATCCAAGTTAGTGTGTCGAAACGCAACACCCGATCCATTCAACAAGCCACCACAACAATCACAAGTATATTCTCAAGATCAGACAATCAAGTCATGATTCATGGCATTCATCATTCATCTATCTCATTTACGACAAGTGTGATCAATAATGAAACATTTGCATACAAACACATATTATAATGAAGCAAGAAGAAACATTTATCACACAATCATGAAATCAAAACCATCACCTTCCTCGATACAAGGTTGAAACCCCTAAAAAACTTGATTCTTCCTTTTTCGGATTCGTTCATCTTATTCTTGGTCTACAAACGATCAATATAACATGGGAATCAATAAACATTAACTAATTACCCAAATTACTAACAATTCTATCAACCCTAATTCATACCCACGATCCCTATACCCAGACTAGGTCTTTCTTCACCATAATTTCCAAATCAAAACTCTTCCCCATCGATATTTATCCATTTGATTACTTTCTACAGATCGAAAAATTGATTCGGGAAGTTAAAATCTTACCTTTATCCTCAAGAATGGTGAAAAAATGTCAAGAAAACCCCTTGGTTCGTTCCTTAGCTCTCAAGTTTGAAAATTGTAGAATAAAACGTTTTTGGGGTTTATTTTTGACTTCAAGTCCCGTCTGCCCCGCTTTGGCGGCACCTGCCCCGTTACAGCGGCCCTACATTGGCGGTAGAAATCCCACCTCAGCGGCTTGCATAGAACCAGTGAGAGAATTTAATAAATCTAAGACCCCCATTTCACAACACACCTTGTACCAACGACACTCATAAACTACCCATATATGCTAAGATCAATTCCAGGAGATCTACACGCCCGAATTCCATTTTGTGAAGTCGTACGGGTTCCTTAATCCTTATCTATCTACTCATGTGATCAAATTCATAATTAGATAACCCAAATGTTACCAGATTTCCCTAGACTTTAATGACTCCGATTTTGTCCAAATCTGGACAAGGTTTGGAAATTCCAAGTTACTACGAAATACTTTTCCGATCCAAAAATTTTCCCGGATGGCTTTTCTATAACGACGGAACTCGATCGTTACACCCAATAAGGAGGTGAGACAATCTGGATGTTAGGGGTACACATAGATGTAGGCAAAAAAAATTATTGGTAAAAGGTGATTACACAAACCACGACGCCGCTTCATATTACCAAGGACATGAATCTAGATAGCAAGAATTGGAGGTCACATATTAGTGAAGAAGATTTGTAGGGATATAGTGTTATTTTTTCTAGCAAGGTTTAGACTTGTAAGTGCTATCATAATACTAGTTGTACCCTTACAGTTCAAATCATATGTTGTATATTGTGTTTCGATTATCACACTATTTGATTGTAGTTATTGTTCTTTCATGTAGAATTTACATTGCTTTGCTTTTTAGCTACTATGTTCTCTTCATGATTTTCTCATTCTTTTACTTGGATTTGATGCACTCAAGTCAAGGGTGTTTCAAAACCAATCTTACTACCTACACGAGATAGTGGTAAGGTCTGCGTACAATCTACCTTCCTAGACTTCATTTAGTGGGACTTCACTGGTAATATTTTTGTTGTTGTAATACATAATTTTTTTGAAAGTGGTGAAGTGTATTTTAGTGATTTTCATAGAATAAAAAGTTATCAATATTTTTGTCAAACATGGCCCGCGCTCGAGAATCATAATTAGCTCCCAAGCGAACCCTCTGTTTTGCTGGCTACTTAGCAGAAGATTTGACTCAAGAAATTTAAAACCATTTAAGAGAAAAATATAACTCAACTATCTCAAATACTCATTTAATAAAATTATAATATTCCCAAAACACTTTAAAGAATGAATTTCTAAAAAGACCTTAACTCTATTTATCTATGAAACCTCTAAGTTCAATATGGACGTCAGGAGATGACCCTGGACGCCCAAAGTATATTCTAAACTGAAATAATGGGTCCTTCGTGAATGCAAGGAGGACCCACCAAAACTCTCTAATGGGAAGTGCAAAGTGATCTCAAAGAATCACCTATTGATGATCCTGAACACTTGTATTTGCATCATAAAAGATGCAGGTCGAACGACATCCGTACATTGATTATACAAGTATGCAATATAGCTGAAGCAAAATGACTAAATTGAAGGACGGCAATAAATATAAATATATACTCAACTGAATGTAAGAAATAAATGAGTGAAATAATTTAAACTTTACAAACTACCTACTCCTATCCGTAGTCAACATATCAAGTGATATGATAAAAATACATTTTAACTCATTTTGTGAGATTCTCTAACCGATAACCATCACTATGTGCAACGTGAGGGTATAACGTCTCACCCATGCTGCCAGAACTATCCAATACCTTGTGGAGTTATAAATAGTCTCAACTAAGTAGATCCACTGAGCTCTACCCAAAAGCAATTAGGAGTCATCCAAAGAGTACGATCATTTACCAATGGTTTCTACATGGTTTATAAGTGTTAGTTGTCTGAATTTATCCCAAAATTAGTGCTCAATACTAATCCCAATAAATATATACAGATGCTCAAATGTATAAAACATACTCTTTTTCAATTTGAGGTAATTGTTCAAAATATCCTATTAAAAGAGGGTTAACTCATGTAGAAATCAAAATATCTCATATCTCAATGTAAAAAGTGATACATTTGGTAATACTTAGTTTCCTTATACTTTAACTCAAATCATGTTTAAAACTCTTTCTCAAAATTCATCTTTGATTTGTCATAATATCAGATTAAGACAAAATGTTTGCATAAAAATATTCTCAAAAATTATAAATCAAAAGAGGGTTCAAGCTGAAATATAGACATGAGTAAATCAACTGAAGGATCTCATTAACAATATAGAAAACTCAATACTAAGAAATCAAGAACTCAAAAATCAAGGATACCACTCATCTCAGGAATACAAAAATCCAGGATAAAACGCTAGATTACTCTTTTATAGAACTCAGATAGATGTAGGGCGTCAGGGAGAACTTAATCCATCACTATGATAGGCGTACATACATGGAAAACAAAGTTCTTGGCGATATTGGTGAAAATTGGAAGAATACTCGAAACCCTCACTTTTCCCCTCTTGCAATCCTGCTCCAATGACATGGAGTTTTACTGAACGTAAAAGATCGAACAACATTGTTTTAAACGTTAACTTATACTAAAAATTCAGATTTTAGGCAACTTAAGGTGGGGAAAGATAGAACTATCCCTGTTAGAAAGCTGATGAAAAGCTTCCATTGGGCCATCAACGGTTCGTGGTTTCTACTATGGACCATAGATTCCATCCATGGAATTCATACTAAATTTTAAGGCTGAAATAATAAATCTATGTGTTTAAACTATGACCCGTAGAAGTTTCTACAGACCATAGATTCAATATGTAGAATTAGTATTGAATTTTAAGGATTAAAATTTCATTTACGTGTTAAACTACGACCTTTAGAAGTTCCTATAGACGTTCGATCTAATCGGCAGAATTCACACATAATGTTAAGGCTCAAATGTTCATTCTAAGGGTCCAAACTATTACCCATAAAATTTTCTACGACCCGTAGGTCAATCCATCGGATTGCTACCCAAATATTTGAATTATCTGATGTTTTCTACGAGGTCTTTGTACGTGTCATGGAAATTTATATGGCCTGTCAAAACGATTCCTAAGTATTGACTTAGGAAACTCAATTGTGGTAGTCTATGATAAATAGTCACAACGCTTTACTTCTAATTTGAAATGAGAAACACTTTGTCTCATTGGAAAGCGAACCCATAGACCTTTAATTTGATAGGTAGTGGGCTACCTAATTCATTGTCAGAGATATATGGTTGTTTAAAGTTGAACTATGTAGAATATAATGTCAAAACTTAATTGGTAAGGAATCTTTCAACTCAACTTTGTGCTAGGGGATTCTTGTGGCCCTAATTCATACCCAAATTCATTCCTACACTAAATAATTGACCTTAAACCCTAATAACAATTTAAGAATCACCCAATACGACCTTACACGCAAATGAAGAATAGTTTGGGCCTTAGCTAAGAAATTTTCTTGGGTGTTACAATTTATGTGAGGTTGGGACTGAACTGAATGAGTACTTTAGAAATAGTTATTACCTTGGATTTGAATTGAATCGAAGGAAATAGATGAACGAATTAGTGTTTATATACTCTTCGACTTCCCATGTAGCCTCTTCAACAAACTGATTCCTCCAAAACATTTTTACTGATGCCACCTCTTTGGTTCTCAACTTGCAAATCTGATGATCAAGAATCCGGATAGGAACTTCCTCATAGGGAAAATTGTTTTTCAAATTAATACTTTATGTAGGCAAAACACGATAGGATGGCTCATGCATTTCTTTTGCATGGAGATGTGGAATAGTAGACAGACAACCACTAACTCTAGTTATAGCTTTAATATTCAAGCTACATTACAAATCATATTAGATATCCTGTTAGGACCTATCGGAGACTGAGCTTCCCTTTCTTACCAAACCTCATAACACCCTTCATGGGTGAAACCTTCAGATACACCTAATCATTAACCTATAACTCCAAATCTCTTCTTCTAACATCTATGTTTAATTTTTGACGACTTTGCGCTGTTTTTAACTTTTATTGGACAGTCCTCACCTTCTCCATGGCTTCGTAAACCAAGTATGGCCCTATCAACTCAGCATCACAAACCTTAAACCACCTAATATGAGATATATAATTTCGCCTATAAAGAGCCTCAAAGAAGACATCTCGATACGTGAGTGATAACTTTTATTGTAAGCAAACTCTATGAGATGCAAGTGATCACTTTTGGTCGCATTTTGTATACTCTGTATTTTACTTACATATCTATGATATGTCCCCCATTCCCTATCGTTCACTCTTCTGCTTTGTCTTGTTTGGGTGATTTTCTTGCCTATTAGGGGGTTATAGGTTCCTTCATTGTTCGATTTTGGGTTACAATGAAAAAAATCCCTCCTTCGTTGAACAATATCATAAGAAAACTACTTACGAAATCTAAAGATCTTCCATGCCACTCCGTTTTTGATCCTTCTGCATTCAAAATAGTTGAAAGAAATGCATCACATATTGGTTTTGGAGACATTTGAGAGAAAAAAAAATGATAAAGAATATGTCATTGCATTTTCATCCAAGCATTTAAATAATGCCCAAAAAAATTATCCAACAATAAAAAAGGAAATTTTAGCAATAGTTTTATGTATTTCTAAATTTCATGTTGATTTACTTAGTCTAATTTTTTCTTAGAAAATTGATTGTAAAGCTGCAAAGTCTATTTCTCAAAAGGATATTCAAAACCTTGCCTCTAAAAGTATATTTCCTAGATGGAAAGCTATTTTATCTATTTTTGATTTTCATGTATTTTTTATCTTGATATAAAATATATCAAAGGAATCTGAAACTCTACTCCAAATTCTTTAAATCGAGAATTATGGCAGGGGAGGTAATTTTGGGTGGAAAGAAAAAACATAGAACTCTTGAAGTTTTCAACCTTTACTCCACAAAAAAAAAAATCACCCCCGTATATGAGCAAGTCAATCATGAAGTTCAAATTGTAGACAAACAACAACAAAAATTAAGTTACTCCTAAGCAACCCTCAAAAGATGCAGGTGGCCAAGCCAGCCTAGATACCAAACTTCAACAAATTATGTCATGAAAGGAATTCCGTAATAATATATCTTGGAGAGTACAAATCCAATTTCAATCTCATGTACAAAAAAAATGGGCTGACCTTGTTGACGATAAAGTAGAAATTCAGCTAGGTTAAACAATTCAGGCATTATGAACAAAGGAAGATCCAATGAGCTGATCTAAATCCATTTTCATCTTCTACTCATTTTCCAGCTATTGTTACCTCAACAAAAAACACATTGGAGGTAGAAAGCCCAGTAATTTTGTATTTAATTTTTTACAAAATTCTGTCATGGTATGTCTTATACCAAACTAATCAATTTCTTCACCTACACGTCAACAAAAATTCTTCTCGTAGAGGATCATTATCTGATGATCCAACATACATCAAGAATGATAGAGTATACCCTTTGATACAAATTTGATCTGAATTTTTGTATTTCCAACCTCATGAGTTAGCTAAGAAAATACTTAGCCCTTAGCCCTCCCTTAAATTTTATCAAAAAAACTTTTCCATAGACACATGAATTTTATGAGTTCATCCTCACAGATACCTGATCTTGCTTATTTAACAACATAAAGACTAGAAAAGACAAATATTTGAATTAATAAAATAATCTCAACCAAGGAATGAGTCATTCACCCAACCAAGTACATAAAGACTTCTCCAATATTTTGATGCCCAAAACTATGATTATTTTGATTACGAAAAAGCATGGATGAACTCCTTCACTTTCAAAATAACATTGGCAACCATTCTTGGTTTCTCCTATGGGGGAAGAAATTAGTCTATGAATTTACTCAATAATTTTTACATCAATGGTGGCCTATCTATGATTACAAATCTGATATCCTTCCTTTATAGAGTGTGAAGTATATGATGTTTTTTAATGAGCACCAAATTCCTACGCTCTTAGTAATCTCCCAAAGGATTCAGATTTTGTGGATATATTCCTTGAAGTTTGTATTCCATAAATAGGATGGACATAAAGGACGCTCATTATTATCCCTCCAAGGTGATTTCCAAAGGTATAAGAGTTGGAACCCATCGAAATCTTATGTACCAGAAGTAGAAAAATGGTTCTTGTGCATCCTAGGAAATTTGGCCACAATAGATGTCGCTCAAATTTCAATCTTCCAAAAAAAAAAAATCAATACAGTTGCACGACTAGATAGCTCAAGTAGCAAAGGATATTTCATATAAGAAATGCAAGAAAATGTTGAATGTAACAAAGCTGACCTCTCCAATAATCAATCACATGTGTATGAGAAATTCAATTATGAAGATGATGAAGACATATATGTTAAGCCAATTTAACATCATAACAACATCATAAAAAATGATGTCACCCATAACACTAGCATGTATTGACTGAAATTATTATGGGTGATACTATAACACAACTATAGCCCTTTTACTATACCAAATATGTCCTTGATGATATGTGGGAAAATTGGATAGAAAATATTGAGTCACATCCATCCTAGAAAATTTACAATAGAAATCATTCTCAACAGTCTTTAACATGTCAACCTTATATGACAGAATATATGCTAAGCTCTAATGACACGACAACATGTGAAATTGGAAGAAACTCCCAAGATATAACATTTGTTATTTCTTGTATAAGATCTGTTAAAGTTCTGGCACATATTCCACTTTCAGATTCTCTATTTTTCATAATTACAACACAAAAGCTCCATTAAGGGGACAAAGATAGATTTTTTTACGGCATTTAAAATAAAATATAAATTATGGTCTCTTATATCATAGAAACCAATATAAGAGATGACATAAAAGAATAAACTGTGAAAGAAATGAAGACGAGGAAGAGAGAAAAAGATAAGCAGAAAGATAATTAGACAATATTGGTTCATGCCCTATAACAAAAATAACTTTTAGCAGAAATAAATATAGACATTAATAAAGAGTGCTAAAGTCTTTACCCGCTTTAGTTAAGTGTCATTACAACCAATGTCGCTAAAGACTTTAGAGATATATACAAAGAATTATAATTGCCGCTATAAATACATATTTAGTGACCATCAAGCTATTGTTGTTAATTAATTGTTGCTGATATGCTCAAATTACACCTCCCCAAAGAAGTATAAGTGATCATTATCAAGTAAATAACCCAACTTGTAGGTTGGGGACGATACCACGAGGAATATGGCTTAGACTTAAACTTAACTTACGATTATATTCATTTAGTCAATGTATTTCCGAGACAAGTAAGTAAAGGGGGGGCATTTGTGAAACAAATACTTGATTGTAGTTAGGTAACAAGTGAGCATGATTCAAACTTTGTTGCTATCAATGAGAGAGAGAAACTAGGGTGTAAGTGTTCCCCATAAGCTCGTAACACGGTAATCCTAGTAATAGTAATTATTTCCTAGTGTATTACATGCACAGTGGTAAGTTATTTATCTCTAATTCCTTGGTCCAACAACTAGAGAATTTCACCCTACACCTTGGTCCGGCTACATGTGTATAATTTACTAACCCTTACCTTTACCTCATATTAGACATCACACCAATGTATGGCTTACTTTTCACCCTTGCACCAATTTATATTAGACTATTAGATAGTATCACACTAAATCTAAGTTGATAATTCTTTTCTCATTAACTACCTCCTTGGTCCGGCAAGTAGCAACAAGGCGAGTTCTAACGTTTGCAACCACTAAAAAGACTTTTAAACGAAAGAATTATCAATGCATGCAATAATACTATTCAAAAATTACTTAGTTACTATTCATACTTTGTTAATCGCTCATGGTTCCCAAAACTCTAGTTGTGGTTTTAGTTACCCATAGTAGCAAGAACACAATTCATATTAGTAGAAGAAGAATTCATGAACTTATGTAATGAGAAGAAGCAATCCAAAAACCCAACTTGAATGTCAAAGTTAAAATCTTCAAAACGAACTTAGGAAATCAACAATTGCTAGAGTTGCAAGTAAATCCCCAAAGCCAAAAACTAAAACTAAAGTAATAGTGTCTAACCCCCAAAAATGAGGTTTACATGCCCTATATATAGAAAAACATGTCCCAAATAAAAAGGAAACGAAATAAGGAAATAAGGTTTCTGGATGCGGTTTCGATCTACGACACTGACCTACAGACCATGGACTGACCTACGGTCCGTAGGTCCCTTCAGTGGTTTAGGACTTAGGAAATTTTCCAAAATTCAAAATCTCCAACTCTTAGTACCAATCGATGGATCAGCAGGACAGACCGTGGTTCGTTATATGGTCTGTGGATCATCCTCCGTAGCTCCATACTTAGACTTTAAAAATTATGTACTGGAACCCCCTTCTTTGAATCATTTGACAGAACTGCAGGACGTCACATAGGTCCACTTACGGTCCGTCGTTTGTAACCATGGTTCCACACTTGGTAATGAATTCCCTGATTTTCCTTCAAGCCCTGCCTGTCCATCTACGCCTACCACCTACGGAACGTGACTGGACCTACAGTCCATAAGTCACGTTCCTAGATGCCCTTTTCTGCACAATTCTTTAGTTGTGTTTCTTCACTTCCACGTCTGAACTTATTTCCTGCAAACATGATAAAAACACATTAATATCCATACAAAATATCCCTAGACACACATAACTCTTAAGTGAAATAATTTAAAAATATCGTAAACTCACGGTATATCAACACCCTTAACTTAAATTCGTTGTTTGTCCTCAAGCGACACACTAAGACTCTAAACGACACTTCTATAGAAACAACCATTCAAGAAAAAGCAATAACATTGCTTTGTATCCCGACTCCCTTGTCGAGTGCAAATCTTTTCTCTTAGACTCAACAAGCTAACTCATGCGGATCAAGATATGACAAAGATCGACCAATAGACACACAACATACACTATTTCACTATCTCCAAGGTACCAACTCTCCGACAATGCAACTAGTCCCCTTATTTCAAATGAAATCCCTTTTTCACACTACGAATATATTCATAGATTTTGATTACAAGGATTCATTCAGCACTCACGCTCAGAAGTAACTTCAAGTACAGTTAGTGCTCAATTCCATAGGCTTGCCCTTATTTTCACTACTTAGACTCTCCAACCTAGTTACTAGGATCACTGTAGGACTTTCTTAGCTTGTAATGTAGGCTCAGGGTCAGGTGTTGTACATTGGTGTACTTTTTAGTGACTTTCTTCCCTCCTTAACATTATATTAGGCTTTTTACCTCTTTTTGCCCTATTTTTGACATCCTACCTTTTTACCTTCTTTCCCTTGATTATTTTCAACCATGGACGTGACTTTTCACTTTGTAGCTCTTTATTTTTAACTTTTTTTTTCTTTTTTTTTCAACACTTTTATTCATCATCTTTTGCTTCTTTGGCACAAAGTCACATCCTCTTCTAACTTTTCTTTTTCTATTTTCAACACCAAACTCTTTTCATACCCATGTTTCTTTCGATTTCCCCTTTCGTAGCCACTCTCACATATGAATTTTCCATTAGTTGAGGTGCACAATATCCAATGTCAAACCATGGCCAAGATTGAGGTCACTTTTGCATTAGCCACCCTCAACTTAGGCTTTTGGCCTAAGTCAAGGTGCACATGTCCAAAGAGGGACCGAGGCCAAAACACTAGATTACGGGAAGGTGAGTTAAGGGTTTACAGATAAATAGTCTATTTCAGGCTCAAAGCAATTGGATCAACGGGAACATTTATTTCATTTTGTTGGATTCTTTTAGTCAATTAGGGACTTATTAGAACAAGGGCCTATGATCACTTCCTAGTCTCTACCGTAGAATATCTTAGCAGGACTAATCGGGCAACTTCTAGATTGGCACAAACATGTCTGAACAATTCAACTCATCTCACTCACTCTTGGCACATTGTTACATTATCAGGTTATCAGTTACCCAGTTCAAGTTTAGCTTAACTCATGAGGTCAAGTTGGTTCTTTATCATGTGATATTAATAGCCAACACATTCAACTCATTCTAGCCTACCAATTTTAGCATATATCACAAACTTTGGATGGGTATCATTTTTCATTCTTGACTATGCCATCATGCTTCATTCTTTCTCATGCTTCTACACATATAATCCTAACACATGCCGGTTAAACAGAAATTTAAAACAGTCTCTTGGGGGAAAAGAACACAGGGAAGAAAACCCCAAGAGAGGATTATGAGTTGGGTTACTCAGACTTCACCCTATCACTCCCGATTCGTTTACCCATCCCCCAACTAAAATAGAGTGCAATTGTCCCCAATGCACAAAAAGTAAGGAATAGAGGATCGGGTGAAGAAACCTGTGGCGCATAGCGCTGAGGACCTATCAACAAGCGTGTGGGTCCAATTTCTCGGAGACCGCTGGATCAACACTTGGGTCACCCTCAGTAGTCCCCGCATCAACTATCAAAGTGCAATCATCCACACTTACCGCACCATCAGTAGTGCTCACCTCATCTCTCACAACAGCTACAGCCTCAATGGTGGGCATAGAACTCGAGGCTCCAACAATACCCTCACGAACCCTCTGCTGGCGCAATTCCTCATCCATAATGGAGGCTCTCCTAGCCAGCTCTGTGTGATGGCACTCCCTCTTCTTTGCTCGTGCATCATCATTAGCGTGACAAGTGCGACTAGAGCAGGGCCTAGTCCCATGACCACGGGTGGACTCGGGTTGTGGTAAGTTCTCTCCGAATAAGGCATCTAGCACCGTATCATCAGCCGGTATAGTAGGAGTGGACTCTGGCTCATCTATAGGCGGAACAAGGATTTTATCAATATCGGCCCAGATACTATCCAACTCCTTCCTGAGGGAAGAGACATTACTGGTGGGGGCTGGTCGCTCGAGGACTCTCAACTTGAAGGTGCACAGGCGCTTATTAATGGCCTAGACCTTCAGGTCCATTATGTGCTCTATCCTCCGCTCCATTCTGGCCTCGAGTTTTGAGATAGACCGCTGCATCCAAGGCTTCACATGCTGAAGTAGTGTCGCCATTTGTGCCTCCAATTTTTTAACAAGAGCAAGGGGCATGACTGCATATCCTGAAGAAGGGGTGGCTCTGGATGAGCTAAGAGCCTGACTAGAGGCCTAAGATGGGGAGGCCGGGGCATCATCAGTAGTGCTAGAGGGGTGGGGTATGCACCCTGCATTTGATCCATATCAGCAATTAAGTTTGCTCCCAATAGAGGTACATCGACCTGCAGCGCTCCGTGTGGTGTCGCCACATTTGCCTCTTCCCGAATCGGACCTATATCTAGGGTCTTAGTTGCCTGGATCAACTTATCATAATGCCAGACCGATACTCCAAAACTGCTGCATAACTGAAAGATGAGGCAAGGAATAAGGGTTAGTGGTGGATGCCTTGAAGGCCCTCTCGTGAATCTCTGAAATCAGCATGCGGGCGAAGTCTATCTCAAACCCAACTACCAAAGCTAAAACCATCAAAACATAGTCCCAAGTAAGTACATTATCTGCCTGCATAGGAGAAACACGGTTTTGTACTAATAGCCAAAAGAACTTGGCCACAAAATTAAGTGTGCCTTTCTTGATACCTAAGGTCGGGGTGGTGACCCACTCGGCTAGCTCTCCGTCTATAGCAATGTAACTCTCCAGCCAGTGTAACATGGTGTCCCTTTTCTCTACACTCCGCTGGAACTCCCCACTCCGCACAATGTCCCATATGTAGTCAAACTCGGCAATGTTGAGTGCCCATGTGCGGGTAGGGCCGTAGAGGAACCGACTTATGGTAGTCTCAAATTTATCCACAGAAAACCCTCGTACTAGTGTAGCCGTGAGTGGTGCCTAGGCTCTAGGCTAGGCATTTTTGTGAATAGAGCATCGCAAAGTGGCTGCATAGGAAGCATAGAACTCCCTCACGATCTCCTCCCTATATGTTCCTAGTTCCCGGATCATCCACTCATACTTATGCTGTTGAAAGAGCCGATGGTTGTCGAGCATGGTATGCAAGCTACCTATGAGTGCCCTGCGCTCCTCTGTAATCGTTTGGGCCATCCTATTCTTCTCAGTCATCATACTAGCATCCTGGTTTATCTGTCACAAACCATCTACACACCACTTGTTTGGCTCCTCCGTAATTAGGGTAAGGTCAGTGTTTGGTGGCAATGGAATATTTCCCGCACTAGTAGCGTCATCAGACGAGGTGGCCCTACCATGTGAACTTGAGTCAGTTGCGGAGCCAGAAGTAGAGGCCGACTCAGAGCCGGAAGCAGACCTAGCCGGTGATCCGATTAGTGTATCCTCCTCATCAGACTGGAAGACAGTGACTACATCAGGAACCACCTGCTTGAATAGATTCTCGGGTAGTCCGACGTGCTGTGGTGGGGACATATGCGGCGTCATTCTCCGCATCAGTATCTTCGTCAATTAGCCGACGGGTTGGTGTTGTTGATTTGGACCTGCCCTTTCCAGCAACGACTGGAGTTTTCTTCAGAGCCATTGTACTTGTGGATGCATAATTAGCATCAAAATAAACTAATAACACACTCGAAAATATTTTAGAACCAAGAATGAACTAAAACAAAAACTGAAAAAATTTATGGACACTAGGTAAATTGCTGACCCACGATGGGTACTTACGGTCCGTGGATGGATCCACGATCTGTATATCCCCTTCGTAGATCAGAGTACCCAATAGATGGGTCTCTGATGTGAACCACAGATAGGCAAAACGGTCCATAGATCGAACTACGGACCTTAATCCACTTCCGTGGTTCCACACTTAGCATTTATTGGTTGTGTGCAGACCCACGGACATGATCTACGGTCTGTATATTGACCTACGGTCCAAAGGCGGGTCTCGTGTGTCAAGTCTGTGCCATGTATGAGACATGCCTCTTGTTGACACCATTTTTTGACAATTTCAACATTCATCCTAAGTCAAAGCATGCATTTCAACACAATTTATGATAGTTCGTCATCCCTAAGGTTCCGATTTCTCAATCTTTAACATGTACTGCATACGAAACTATGAACCCTAAGTCGAAACTTGCATTCAGACTCTTTTTAAATGATTTAAATTATTACAAAGACAACACAATCACATTCTATCATCCCCAAGGTGTTTCGAACTTTAATTTAACATGCAATTTCATACGCCAACAACCCAAGGTCAAGATCCACTTCATGACTTAATATTTTGAACAATGAATATCAAAATTCAGAGTTAAGTTGAAATCGATTACCTTAGAAGCAATGGAAGTGGGTGTTTGTGTGATGCTTAAACTCCTTGGACCTTTTGGACACCAATTCCGGACCTTGAATTCTTTTTGGGAATGAAAAATAGGAGTGATTAGATTTCAGGGGAGAAAGGGATGGAAATATTGCAAGGGTGATGATATGTATGAGAGATGGGAGTGATTTGGGGATATAATGAGGGAGTTATGGGATTTGGAGGGGTTAGGAATGGTTAGGATGAGATATGGGAAGTGGGGGAAAAATTGAAAATGAGGAGTTTTATTAAAAGGGGTCCGTGTCGGGTCGACTAAACCCTAGCTCTGGACCCACATAACCCCATCGACGGGCCGTGGGTCAACCTACGGACCGTAGGTCGGGTCCGTAGGTCACTCAACACTTCCAAAAAATTAAAGGACTTACTTGGGGTCTACGGACACCATTCACGGTCCGTGGATTGACCTACGGACTGTTGATGGGGTCCGTAGACCTCTGCACTAGATATTTTCTACAGATTTTTCTTTTCATCCTGGCACAGGTATCAACCGTTAGGCCTTTCTTTTTACATTTTCAGGACACTTTTTAGGCACGGACCCTATGCTATATCTATCCAACACTAAAACAAAAATAAAGCACCTATCTAAAGGAATATAGAAATGCAAATAAACAAACAAAACTACTAAACTGAAAAGAAAAACCTCTAGTTGGCTAGATTGTACATCTTGGGTTACCTCCCAAGTAGTGCTTGATCTAACGTCGTGGCACAATGCATGCCTTTTGATTACCCAGACTTCATAAAGATAGTAGGCCTCAACCACCTCTTGCACATTCTTTTCTTTTCCCAAATAGACTTTGATCATTTGCCCATTCACCTTGAACTTTGTTCCCTCATTGAACAACTTATTATAGAAGTGAGAACCACCATCGCTGATAATGGCCCTGGGTGTACCAAATCTGGAGAAAATATTCTTTTTCAGGAGTGCGGTGATACTAATACCGTCATTATTTGAAAGCGCAATTGCTTCCACCCACTTCGGTAAGTAATCAACTGCAACAAGAATATACTTCATCCCATGTGAGATCACAAATGGACCCATAAAATCAATGCCCCATACATCAAACAACTCTATCACCAATATCGGATTCATAGGAAGCTCTTGCCTTTTTGAAATTCCTCCTTCTCTTTGGCAACTGTCACAAAACTTGGCGAAATAATCAACATCTTGGTGGATGGTAGGCCAGTAATACCCATACTGGAAAATTTTATGCGCAGTCCGAATACCACTATGATGCCCACCAACAGGTGATAAGTGACACACATCTAGTATACTCAACATCTCAACCTCAGGCACCCAGCAACGAATAATCCCATTAGCACAATTACGGTACAAATAAGGCTCATCCCAAAAGAACTTCTTCACATCATGCATAAACTTTTTTCTTTGGTGAAAAGACAAATCTGATGGCACTAGATCACTTGCCAAGTAGTTAGCAAAGTCTGCAAACCAAGGAATCAGATCATGAGAAGCAGCCAATACCTGTTCATCTCAAAAAGTATCATTAATTTCAGTCCTATCACCAAGCTTGAACATAGCCTCTTCGTCTAATCAGGACAAGTGATCGGCAACCTGATTTTCTGTCCCCATTCTATCTTTCACCACAAAGTCAGACTCTTGCAGCAACAACACCTGTCTAATCAACCTCGGTTTTGCATCTTTCTTAGCCATCAAATACCTCAATGTAGAATGGTCAGTATGAACTATGACCCTAGTATTAAGCAAGTACGATCGAAATTTCTCAAATGCAAAAACCACCGCAGGAAGCTCCTATTCAGTCAATGTATAGTTCTTTTGAGCTACATTTACAGCTTTGCTGGCATAGCAAATAGGATGAAGAATCTTGTCTCGCTTCTATCCCAATACCACACCAAGTGCCACTCCACTCGCATCAGATATTACCTCAAACAATTGCCCCCAATCCGGTGAAATAATGATAGGTGCGGAAACTAGCTTTTCCTTCAACTCTCTAAATGCTCTCAGAAAAGCATCATCAAAATCAAACTTATACTCCTTTCCGAGCAGTTTGCACAATGGATGTGCAATTTTGGAGAAATCTTTGATGAACCTCCTATAGAAACCTACATGCCAAAGAACACTTCTAACACCTGTAATAGAGATTGTGGTGGAAGCTTTTCTATTACCTCGACTTTCGCTCTATCAACCTCAATACCTTTCTCATAAATCTGATGACCCAGAATTATCCCCTTTTTCACCATGAATTGACACTTTTCCCAATTGAGCACAATATTGCACTCTTCACACCATTTCAGTACTTTGGCCAAATGGTCTAAACAACGATCAAAAGAGACACCTACCACAGAGAAATCATCCATAAATACCTCAATAGTGTCCTCCACCATATCAGAATATATCGACATCATAAAATGTTGGAAGGTCGCTGGAGCATTACATAACCCAAATGGCATTCGTTTGAAGAAAAAATTTCCATAAGGTCAAGTGAAGGTGGTCTTCTCTTGGTATTCTGGAGCTATAGAAATCTGATTGTAGCCCGAATAACCATCAAGAAAGCAATACCAATCCTTATCGACAAGTCCGTCCAACATCTGATCCATGAACAACATAGGGAAGTGGTCCGTTTCTGTCTAAGCATTTAATTTTCGGTAGTCCATGCAAACTGCCAATCCAGTTACGGGCTGCATCTGAACAAGCTTGTGTTTCGCATTCAGAACCACATTCATCCCACCTTTCTTGGGCACACACTGAACAGGATAAACCCAACTACTATCTGCAATGGGATAAATAACTCTAGCATCCAACCACTTGATGATTTCCTTTTTCACTACCTCTTGCATAGGTGGATTTAATTTTCTCTGGTGCTCAATACTAGGCTTGTGATATGGCATGAGTTTGATTTTATGAGAACAAATGCTAGGAGGAATCACAATAATATCCGCAATAGTCCACACAATATCCTGCTTGAACCCCTTCAACACGGAAACCAATGCCTCAACTTGTGTCACATTCAAATCTGCTGCAATGATAACCGATAAAGTACCATCTCTCCCCAAGAATGCATACCTCAAATGTGCTGGTAGAGCCTTAAGCTCCAATTTCGGAGCCTCCTCAATAGACAGTTTTGCAGGTAGAGAGTCGCGATTCTTCATGTCTAACTCCAATCTCTTTGGTTTTGAATAGAATTCAAACCTATCAAGTGTGGGGACCAATTCATCGTAGTCTTCAACACCATCACTGTCAAAGTTCATCATTACTGCTTCTAGTGCATCAACACCCAACCTCTCTTCAATAGGCAACTCAGAACCACTCTCTACAATATGATTCACCAATGATACCGACTTGAGCTCACTACTCTGCTTTATGGATCTGCAAATGTTGAGAGTAGCCTCTTCATTATTTAATCGAAATCTCATCTGCTCTTTCTCCATATCAACCAAAGCGCACCCAGTGGCAAGGAATGGTCTCCCAAGGATAATGGGAACCTTAAAATCAACCTCACAATGAAGTATCACAAAATTAGCTAAAAATATAAAAGACCCCACCTTCACTAATATATCTTGGAGCACACCAATGGACCTCTTCAGAGTTTTATCGGCCATGAGCAATCGCATCACATTCGGTTTTGGATCTCCTAAACCCAACTTCTTGTAAATAGACAAAGGCATCAGATTAATGCTAGCACCTAGATCACACAGTGCCTTAGCAAAATGCAACAACCCGAGAGTACATGGAATGGTGAAGGCACCAGGATCCTCCTTTTTCTGCACAAGGGACCTTGTAGCAATAGCACTACAATGTTGCAACCTATCGTCATCTTCAAAACTCACTGCCCTTTTCATCGTCACCAAATCTTTCATAAACTATGCATACACAGGCATTTTTTCCAAAGCTTCTATCAATGGAATTTTGATGAAAAGCTTCTTAAACATACTAATAAACCTGCGGTATGTGCCCTTTTCAGTCTTATTCAATAACCTCTGAGGGAATGGAGGTTGAGGCCTAGGCATGGGAACAATTTTCTGGGTTATCTCCACTTCCTTCTCTGTAGAATTCTTGGACTCTCCAGTAACCTCAATCTCATCATCATCTTTACTAACCTCAACTTCAACCTCAGATAGCATAGGTGGATCAATGGTCTGTTTACCCCCTCAAGTAGTGACTGCTATACAATGCCCATCATTCTTCGGATTTTCGATTATGTTGCTAGGAAGTGTGCCAGGCTGACATGGGTTCACTGTAGTAGACAAATGATTCATCTGCTGCTCGATCTGCTTGATCGGCACTGCATGGGAATCAACTTTTTGACCAATACCAGACAAGTCACTTCACATCTCCTTCACATTCTCATAAGTCGAATAAAACCTCTTTATCATCTTCTACATCATATCCTCAATACGTGACATACTACCCCCCAACTTCTCTATTACCAGATTCTCGATTTTGAGGAGGAACATAAGGCCCACCCCTATCATTTATGTTGCCATTGTTGTTCCGGTTGTAGTTGTTGTCGCAATTGTAGTTCACATCCCGGACATATTAACCCTTTCGATTATAGTTAGCATAGTTCCAATATTGGTTTCCTTGACCTTGGTGCCAATTATCCTAATTGGAACCTTGGGCGTTGGCTCGAAAACCCGCCGTCTGATCATTCACTGCATAAGTATTGTCCTCTTCATAGTAGCACTCCTCAACCGATGGTGAATTTCTAGTCAAATAAATCACAACATTTATCTTTTTGGTACCTCCTCTCACATGCTTCAACACCAACCCAAGTTCTGTCCTCATTTCAGCCATCTAATCACGAATGTCATCGGCAAATTGACTAGGTGTAGATTGAACTACAAAAGTGCTTCTTCCAATGTTTGACTTTCCAGTGCTCCATTCTTTACTGTTCTAGGAAATCTTCTCCAGCTTTTCAGCGATCTCCTCAAAAGTGCACTCACTGTATGATCCTCCTGCGATAGTATCAAGCACAGCCTTACCGTTGTCATCTTAGCCTCTATAGAAATATTCCTTCAGTGACTCATCATCAATTCGGTGGTTTGGAACACTTCTTATGAAAGCAGTGAACCTGTCCCAGGAACTACTCACAGACTCTCCAGGTAGTGCTACGAAGTTCTTGAGTCTATCTTTGTGGTTCAACTTCTTTGACACTAGGAAGTATTTTTCCATGAACACTTTACGCAATTGATCCCGTATGAGAATTGAGTTATAAGGAAGCTCAGTAAACCATACAAGAGTATATTTGGTCAATGATAGAGGGAAGACTCTCAACCCAATGAAATCCATGTCTAAATCCGATCGACCCACATAACTCTTGCAAACACTCCTCAACTTGGCCATGTGTCCATGTGGATCCTCTGTTGCCAAACCAGAGAACAAACCCCTCACTGTAAGCATCTGCATAAGACTTCTAGTAACCACGAATGTATGCCCTGGAGGTAGAATAATATGTCCTTCAGTTTCGGTGGTATTTGGTTTAGGTGGAGCTTGTACCCTTAATTCATCTCCTAATAGATTACCACCTTGATTTTCAGCATTCTCATTATCAACCCTAGGAGGCTGCTATTCAATGCATCACCTATATTTCCTCTGATAGGATTGGCTTGGACCCTTTGATTATTAATCCTTCGCAAAGTTCTATTCAATTCTCAATAGTAAGGAGTCAGTGGTTCACCTTGATTCTGTGTACTTGGCATACACTAGAGTAGAAACCTGAGAGAAACAAAACCAAAAGAAAAAGTAAAATTAGGAAATAATTGACTAAGGTTCAATAATGTAGTTAAACTTAATCTAAAAGCCTTATTCCCCGGTAGCGGCGCCAAAATATGATACGCTCAAATTACACCTCCCTAAAGAAGTATAAGCGATCGTTATCAAGTAAAGAACCCAACTTTTAGGTTGGGGTCAATCCCACGAGGAATATGGTTTAGACTTAAACTTAACTTATGATTATATTCGTTTAGTCAACGTATTTCTGAGACGAGTAAGTAACGGGGGGGCGGGGGAATTTGTGAAACAAATACTTGATTGTAGTTAGGTAACAAGTGAGCAGGATTCAAACTTTGTTGTTATCAATGAGAGAGAGAAACTAGGGTTTACGTGTTCCCCATAAGCTCATAACACGGTAATCCTAGTAATAGTAATCATTTCCTAGTGAATTACATCCAAAGTGGTAAGATATGTATCTCTAATTCATTTGTTCGGCAATCAGAAAAATTTCACTCCGCACCTTGGTCCGGCTACGTGTGTATAATTTACTAACCCTTACCTTTACCTCATATTAGACATCACATCAATGTATGGCTTAGTTTCCACCTTCGCACCAATTGACATTAGACTATTAGATAGTATAACACTAAATCTATGTTGATAATTCTTCTCTCATAAACTACCTCCTTGGTCTGGCAAGTAGCAACAAGGTGAGTTCTAACGTTTGCAACTGCTAAAAAGACTTTTAAACGAAAGAATTATCAATGCATGCAATAACACTATTCAAGAATGAATTAGTTACTATTCATACTTAGTTAATTGCTCAAGGTTCCCACAACCCTAGTTGTGGATTTAGTTACCCATAGTAGCAAGAACACAATTCATATTAGTAGAAGAAGAATTCATCAACTTACATAATGAGAGGAAGAAATGCAAAAACCCAACTTGAATTTCAAAGTTAAAATCTTCAAAATGAACTTAGGAAATCAAGAATTGCTAGAGCTGCAAGTTAATCTCCAAATCCAAAAACTAGAACTAAAGTAATAGTGTCTAACCCCCCAAAACGAGGTTTACATGCCCTATATATAGAAAACATGTCCAAAATAAAAAGGAAACGAAGGAAATAAAGTTTCTTGACGTGGTTTCGATCTACAACACTGACCTACAGACCGTGGACTAACCTACGGTCCGTAGGTCCCTTCTGTTGTTTGGGACTTAGGCAATATTCCAAAACTCAAAATCTCCAACTCTCAGTAACAATCGACGAATCAGCAGAACGGACTGTGGTTCGATCCATGGTCCATGGATCCTCCTCCGTAGCTCCATACTTAGACTTTCAAAATTAGGTACTGGAACCACCTTTTCTGAATCATTTGACGGAACTGCAAAACGACTCGTAGGTCGACCTACAATCCATTGTTTGTAACCGTTGTTCCTCACTTGGTCAAGAATTCCCTGATTTTCCTTCAAGCCTTGCCTGTCCATCTACGCCTACAACCTACGAAATGTGACTCGGCCTACGGTCTATAAGTCACGCCCGTAGATGCCCCTTTCTACACAATTCTTCAGTTGTGTCTCTTCACTTCCACATCCAAACTTATTTCCTGCAAACATGATAAAAACACATTAATACCAATACAAAATGGCCCTAGACACACACAAATCTTAAGTGAAATGTATTAAAAATACCGTAAACTCACGGTATATCAGTTGCTAATGATCATTTTTTATATAGTGAAGGAAGACTCTTCAAGAGCTTGAAGTTGAAAGGAAGACATACAATCTCAAATTCGAATGAGTATTCAAATACATTCTCTTATTTTGGATAAAACATTCCTTTCACTTTCCATAAGTTCAAGCAATCCAAGTCATATAAAAAACTACTTCCTAGAAAATTAAAATTAAAATTAAATATTGCAACCAATTGAGAAAAAAAATTCATTGTGAGAAGTCCCTATGAGTTCGAGTTGTCACTTATAGCATTGGCTTATCATGTTTATGCTTCACTTGGAAAATATTGCTATTCCTTGAAACTGGACACTTGGCGTCCCTACCACCTGCATATGTACAAAATTACATTATATTTCGTATAATTAAGTAGTAAGAAAAGTTCGATAAAAGCACAAACCTGATCAACAGAGTAAACTTGATCATACTCACTTCCATGTCCATTAGGTAGGATTGAACTTGAATCTCCAATATTTCGATAGAGATCATCCATATTATGGAAATTCAAATGCGCATCACAATTTTCCCTCTCATTTAAATCACTTCCTTCATTAGCAGCCGCACTTGATGTTGCAACAGTATTGCTTGGTACATGCATGTTTTGTTCACCGATGTATTGCTGGAAATTATTATTGGCTGCTCCCGATCCATTGATTATCGCATTTCCACCATTCATATCAGTCATCATTGCACTAGTTGAATTTGTTGATACATAGTTTTGATTGAGATACAAGATGTAATCGTTTTGAGTTTGAAGATTCAAGTTGTAATCATGATAAGCCCCACTATTAAACACCATGTAAACATTACTATTCGTGCTCCCAATCCTTGGGCCTTGAAAATCAAATAACGGGGCATTTTGTTGTTGTAGCCTACCCCAATCAATATTTTGGCTCGACAAAAATGGGTTGAGGTAGTGTTGTTGAACTTGAAGTTGTGGGTGATAGAGTTGTTGCTCAGTTGAACTAGCATAAATGTTGTTGGAATTAACTTGTGAAAACTCTGCGTCTCCATGAGTTTGATTTGGTACATTTGTTTGCACATCGGGTATTCTCCCAAAAAATCTACGGCCACCTCTTTCAATTCTTTGTTGGGAACCACTTGAAGATCCTTGTCGAATATATATTTTCTCTTCTAAAGGTCTCCTTTGGTTGATACGACATCTCTGAAAGGAAAAAAAATCAATGAAAAATTTGACTACGGATATATTTATCATTGTAACTCATTTGTAAGGTGTGTTTTAAATGCTTGACAGAAGTCATTTTAATAGAATTTTTTTTGCGTTGGTTAACACTAAATGAAAAAAAATCTTTTGAGTTAAATATTAATGATAATATTATTTCAATTAATAGTTGCCACGAAAAATAAAAGAAATTAGAATCGAAAAACTCTCTGCTAAACAAGCAATGAAAGTTATTGCTAATCCTCATTAATTGGTGAGTGGTTTGATAAAGCTTTTGCATACTAAAGATGATAATAATTTCCAAGATTTACAGTCAGAAGTGATGCTAAGTTGAATTTTATCCCAATAAATGCTTTTTGATACAACAACATAACCAGTGAAGTTTCATCAAGCGGGGTCTGGGGAGAGTATAGTGTAAATAGACCTTAACATTACCTCGGGAGGTAGCTAATTGATATTTTGATATAAAATTAATATTAAGATAATTTTAGTAAATGGATCTCAGAAGTTTTGATGAAAAATCATCCCAAGAAAATTATTTTCTAGTAACCAATAGAACAATAAAACTATTTGACAAACAATGTATTTTTACCAAACAAATCCCCCCTTACCAAAGATACACACACACACACATATATATATATATATATTACATAATTTTTAACACTTTAATTTCTTCAACCTTAATAGTTGTCCATCCGACTGATTAAATTGAAAATAGCCTATGAATGTATAATATGTATGATTAAATATAATCAATTTATAATAAAGATGCCGATCGGAAAAAAAAAGTAAACAATAAATTTTTTCAACTGTTCATGTGAAGATCCTTTAATCTTTTTATGGATGTACCTGAAGATAACTGGCAACTTGCATCCTAGTAAGACCTTGCACATTCATTATCTCGAGAACCTCTTTTGGTAAACAGCTTACATGATCCATTAGAATGAAAATTTTATTTTATCACTTCAACTATTCCTAGATCAATCTAAGGTACATGTAAATAAAATAATCACTATACATTTACTCCAAACAATTTTAATGTACGGTAGCTAGAAGTATGAATCTCACTATTCATTTCACTATATATATAGAAACTAATTGTAGAGAAAATTAATTAATAAGGTAAACTTGCGTCCTTCACCAAGTCGTTGTGTATCTTACTTGAATTTTGCACGGAGATCCACAGTTCATTCTATGCAATCATTTTGCTTCAGAGTCTTAGAAATAGCAGTACTCTGTCTTTCTCCTTTGTCAATCACTTGTTTTCCTTTTCTACATCTCTTGCTCCTCAAGTTGTATGTTTTTCTTTTGGTCTCATGAAAATTATTACTTTGTTCCTCATTATTAAAAGACATAATTTTCTCTCCAACTTGTTCTTTATTTCCCACAATACTTTCATTACCAATATTATCAACATATTTCACGTGATCTCCTTTTGGATCTAGTTCTTCTCTCACTTTTTGTAACGACCTGATTCACGTCGTTAGGGAAAAGCCAATGGAGAAAGAATTGGGGTCAGAAAACTGCTGGTAGTAACTTGGAATTTCTTGACCTAGTTCAATTTTGGACGAAATTGAAGTCAGCAAAGTCTAGGGATATCTGGTAACAACTGGGTGATTTAATTATGATTTTAATTACATGAGTAAATAGATAAGTCGTTAAAGAACCCGTACGACTTTACAGAATTGAATTTGGGTAAATAGAACTGCCGAAATTGATCTCAGCGTGAACGGTAAATTCTGAGAGTCGTGGGTTAAAGGTGAGTTGTGAAATGGGAGTCTTGGAATTATTAAAATAGCTCACTGTTTCGTGCAAGCCGGTTTAGTGGTGGTTTTGGTCGCTCTGGCGGGCCGCTGTAGCGGGGTGAGCACCGTTGTGGCGGGTCTGATGCGACTTAAGGTCATAAATAAACCCCAAAACATCTTTATTCTGCACTTTTCAATTCTTAGAGCTAAGGAACGAACCCCAGGATATTCTTGATAGTTTTCCACCATTCTTGAGGCTAAAGGTAAGATTTAAACTCCCCGAATCTATTTTTCGATTCGTAGAACGTAATCTAATGGGTAATTATTGTTGGGAGAGGGTTTAGATGTAGAATCTATGGTGGAAACAACCCAATTTTGGGTACTTGTGATCATGGGTATGATCTAGGGTTCATAGAATAGTTACAATTCGGGTAATTAGTGATTTTTTAATGTTTCCCGTTTGTAGACCTAGAACAAGCGGACAGAATCCGAAAAGGGAAGATTCAAGTGCCTTAGGGGATTCAAGCTTGGACTCGAGGTAGGTGATGGTTGTGATTTCATGTTTGTACGATATATGTTTGTCATTGCTTCATTATAATGCATGTATGTATGTGACTGTTGCATTATTGATCACCCTAATTGTAAATGAGGATAATTGAATAATTGTATGCCATGAATCACCTCTTGTTGTATGATTGTGAGAATATACATTGTGATTGTGATTTGTTGAATGGATTGGTTGCCACGTTCCGCCATAAACATGGAATCTGTTGTCACGTTCCAGCATAAACATGGGAGCGGTCGCCAAGTTCAGGCATGAACATGGGATCGACTATCACATTTAGGCATAAACATGGGATAGGTTGTCACGTTCCGGCATAAACATGGGATCAGCTACCACGTTCCGCCACACTAAGTTTTATCAGGTACTACGAATCGGTATGCTAACAGTTTGGGTTTGGGTTCCATGAGAGGACCATTGAATTAGGTTCCATGAGAGGACCATTGAATTGTGTTATGTATTTACTTGTGATAATTACGTTCATATCTAATGATGATTGCTATTGGAAGACTGTATGTTGCTCTAAATTGATAACCAACATGTATTATTGAGAACCTGTGATGCTACATTGATCCTGAAAAGATGACTAATATTGTATATGTTCGGTATATGCCTGTTTTATAATGTTGTGGTTACTTGCATGTGTTTCACTTATTGGGATAACCGTGTTATCCTACCAGTACATTGTGGTTGTATACTGATATTGCACTTGCTTGTTCTTTGTTGAGTACAAGGCATCTTCAGGCAGCTATTTATAGACCTCAGTTAGGTGACTGTTGAGCGGGACCAGATTCAAGGGTGAGCCAGTTCTTTCGGGCTACCATGGATCTTTCTTGTTTAAGTCCACTCTTTTCAGACTCAGACTATTTGTTTAACGTGTTGTTTAGTTTCAGGGTTGTACCCATTGTTCTTAGACTTGTCGTTAGTAGAGTTTTGGTACAATGACTTTAAGGTTCTAGAAGTTGTTCTTCCGCATTTGTTTGGTTAGTTATTTGTTTAAACCTTTGGAGTTTATGGGCACTCCATTTTTATTGTTATTTAAACCTGCTTCTGTAGCATTAAATGTGTATTACTTTGGTTAAGTTGATTAGTTGGGTTATAGTTTTGGTTCTCCCACCGGAGGGTTAGTGTGGGTGCCACTCACGACGGTCTGGGTCATGACACTTTTTCTCTTTGTATTTTCTTTCTTAATACAAATTGCCACAAGTATTTTGGAATATTTTCATCAAGTGACTTTTTCAGATACATGTATGTTCCATTTTCAAAAGTCTTCTTTGCAAAGAGTTCATTGTGTTCATGACATACAACTGCACAATTATTTTGAGAAGTTCGCAATTAGAATTAAATTATATTATACATCATGGGAATAGTTAATTCTGTGCATATTGATTGAATTTTATATATTGTAACAGTAATATTGTGACAAACCAACTCTATATCATATCACTATACAAAAAAAAGTACGATTAGGATTGTATTACTTCTGTTTTTAAACAAGAAAAATTTTCACTCATTTCATTTGATGGTAGTCTATAAAAAATAATTTTAGGTATATTTGGAAAATTTAACGAATAATTTCATAGTTAATTTTTGTAGTGTATTTATTAAAATAACTAACTTTAACCACCATAACAATAAAATCATAAAAGATATCCATGTCATATCTATCTAAAAAAATATGTAATTACTTAATTTCATGTATATTAACTGAATTTTGTTAATGTAAAAAAATAACTATTTAGTTTACTTAAACTATGATTCACTGATGAATAATTCTTGTTGTTTAACAATAAAAATTCATCGCTAATATTATTTAATGATTTCTTGTATTAAATTCACTTACCTACAAACTATTTATCAACTAATTAATGATGAACTTCACCACTAATTATTTATTTGTACTATATTTAAAAAAATGTTTTACCTTATCCACTATAACAATAAGATGAAAGATAGAATAAATACTTACAGAGAGTGACAATATCTAAGGCATCAGCTTGTTTCAAGAGATTAAAACAAAGAGAATCCGGTAAATGAACATATACTATCATCACATCAACTTTTTCCTTTCATTTTGGGAGAATTGATACTGCCACTGGAACGCTATCAACAGTTGTAACTGGATATATCCATGCATTTTTGAAGTCAATGAAGAACATGAAAAGGATATACACACACATTTATAATCATTAGGATGTGCTTATTTCTCATTCAAATTCAATTATGAATTTTTATGTTATATTACTACACATTACATCAAATTCAATTATATTGTAATCAATGTGTTCAACATAATTAGTCAGATTCACATAAAACAATTATAAATAATATTATTTTAGGCTAAATAATTTGATTATATAAAATATCAAAGATTCTATAAGACGATACTGATATTGAATCTAATTTATATAATGACTTGTCTAAAACAAATAATCCCTAAATAGATCAAATACTATTGAGGCAACATATATCAGGATAAATGTTCTAAGCTAACTGTGTTTCCTGAATATGTAACTAAGAAATTTGAAGATTTAGCAAATTATTGTAATAGATATATCAATATACTCTAATATTCTTAGTTTACTTATTTATTATCCTAGAAATGACCTTTTATGTCTTGACATCAATAAGATAAGTAATCTGATTGATCTGAAGATATTAATAGAAAGCAATATATAAAAACCACGTGTTATCACCTGTCTCATAGATGATAATATTATTTTTCTAATTTATTGAGAATCGTATTTATGTATGGTAACAAAAGTACACACGGCTAAAAGAAATAAGCTAACAAAAGAGTCGTAAATTATTATAGAATACTGAGCTGCAAATTGACAAGATACTCTTCTAGAAAAAGGTATTACCTATTATAATAGTACTTAACGGATTATAATGAGGGTATACTTCTATGCTTAGTATCTAACATGAAACTCTAACCCATTATTTAAGCATTGACTTTGTGTTTTAGATATTTGTAGAAGTGGAAAATGGATTTTTAAAAAACTTCTTTATTCTATCATGTTGACTGTTATTTAGTTACTTTTGATTGTACTACAAAGTTACTTGCTTTATGCATGTATACTATTGGTACCTACAAAAGTATCTTGCAAAGATATTCAAGTAAAAATGAATTTATACAACTTGAATGTGGAACAAACAATCAGTACTAATAAAATAATTGAGAAACAAAACAAAAAAAATATAGAAAAAATCCTTAATAATACAGTTGAACTAAACTTTGAATTTTTCAAAAAACACTAAAAATGGTGGGGTTTGGCTACTAAAATTTTCAGTTGTATACTTGTTTTTGCGAGGTAAAATAGTTCAATAATTTCATTATTCTAAGATAGTTTACGAGTATAGTAAGATAATTGTAGCATGTACCTAGTTTTTAAAAAAATTCTGAAAATTATATATTGTCTTACCAAATTAAAGTAGACGCAGTAATCAAATGATGGTTAGGGTTGAGCGAAAACAAAAATTAATGTGTGAACAATAGACATTAGATTATATTGTAATTTGTCAATTGAAATTAAGAAAAATAATTAAAATTTAAGGTGCATGTGCTCAAGAGGATGAAATAAGAGATATATATTTAAAATAATAATAAAAAATTATTTTAAAAAGCAAAAAGAATTTTTTCAATTACAAAGGGGGGAGAAGAAGAAAAACCAAAAGAAAGGGAAAAACTAAGGATAGACACATCAACACTTATCATGTCCCTCTCTTCCTGCCCTAATCTTGTGCCTCCATTACTTAAGTGAATCTAACTTTTCTAAGCTGATAGATAGATTTGTAAAAAGTAAAAATATCTACACCTTAAAAATTATTTTTGACGGATTTAATTCTTCTTTTCCTCCAACTATATGACTCTCTTGGTCAATTGACAATTCTTTTTTCTACAAAAAGTCCGGGTGAAACACATATGTAAGTTGATTAAATAATTAAATTAACTTACAACCATTGCTCACCCTCACCCCGTTAAAAATCCTAATCATTTTGGAGGAAGTTAGTCAAGTGTGTGCTTATAGAAAGGAAAAAAAATGCAAAATCTTTTTTTTTATAAACATACAAAACTCATTTTTTTAACTAGTAAAACAACATAAACAAGCATAGAAATAGTGTTAAGACAACAAGGAAAAGAGAGATCCTAGATCTACAAGATAAACACAATCTAAAATGGGATCGATGATAAAATCACATATGGGATAATAAACATCCTTTCAATTGAATCTTAGAAAAGAGGAAAACCATATAAAATTTAGTTATATAAAAAAACAAAAGTTATGAGTTTTTTATAGGTTTTAAGAGATGTTACCTTTATATTCATTGGACTCCAACAAATCAGTCATCTCTTTAACAAACTTCGTGTCATTATGTACCAACAACACACGGATTTCTTCAATCAAGCCACAAAAAGGAGTTGTCATAGCATTAATATAATTATTTCTTCAACAATTTGAGAGTTATCATGTTCTGACAAAACAATCAGGAGATACAAAAACCTAATTTGTTATATAAAAGGTTTAATTTAATGGAGCTATGACTAACTCTTTTGGTAGGTGTGTTTACCATACAAATAATTTTAAATAAATACCAGATATCTCCTCAATCTTGGCAAAATTTATAACTTAAACACCCAAACTTAACTAGTCACTAGATAGGACTTTTACTTGGTAAATACTACAACTAAAAATAGAGGGAAAATCGAGAGAAGTAAAACATAAAAATGAGTCCATCAAAAGAATCGAGGAAAATCGTCGTAGATAGTCAGTGTTTTTTATAAGTCTATGTATTTTTTTAATTATCGACATATCTAAAAAAACTAACAAGTATTACTTATTTCTTTCGCGCAAAAATGCACAAAAAATATAATAAAAATTTATTTATTTTGAAAGAGAAAACTAATATAATCCCTCTGTTATTATTTTAATTTTTCAAAGACATAGGGACTCCATTAGTATTTGAAGTGGAAATTACCATTGAATAGTACAAATAAAAAAAATCATCGAAGAGTATGAGTAATCGAATATGAAGGGTAATTTTTCCTAATAATATTATCTTTCTTTTTTATATATCTTTCCTTCTTTTGTATATATTATTATTTTCAATATATAATCTTTTGAGATGGTTTGGGCATGTGAAGATAAGGTATGATGGGTGGTAGATTTTCTCTTATTTGATGTCTATTTTGCTCAATAATTAGTATCCTCGATGCCTAAATTTGTCCTATTCTGACAAAATGTTGATAATATGCAGTTACGAAGGCAAATGAACAACACAAGGATTGATGTTTTAAAGAATGACCAAAAATATAAAAAGAAGTGCAAACTATACATTGTTGATCGCTCAACATGAAGGAGCGATCACAAACTAAGCACGACCTTACCCAAAATGATAGTGCATAGTACTTGTGTCTATCAAGTTAAGTCGGCGGACTACAATTGTCATGCTCCGAGGCTGCCCCCTTGACGTAAACACGGGACCTAGGATCACAAGTGACCCAAAGCTAACCCTATGTTGGCATATCATAAGCATACTTAAACAACTGAACAAAAGATACTATGCAGAAGCTTAAAACATGAGATAAACTGAATGATGGGGAATACCCAATATTGGTCTGAATATATTAATACTAAATAAGAGTTAAAGATTATTGGACTATAACTCAAAAACTAAAGCTCAATCTAACTATGTCTCAATAAATCCTCTGAGTAGAGATGCTGGGACATTCCCCGAGCTAAATCTAGCAAAACTAAAAATAAAATGAAAGACTAAAGTACGAAAATATGTCTATTGTCCTCAAAGTATAAGGACTTACCACTGATGTTGCTGAGTGTGGACCGAAAACCATTTTACACGTGATCTGAATGCTGAGGACTTGAACCTACCTCACGAAAAGATGTAGCGCTGAGTATGCATCAGTACTTTTAAGATATTGAGCATGCAGGATAGTATAAAGCTGAACAAACATATAAACTGAACAAAGTTTACTGAGCAAAGATATAATATGACCATGATGAAGATACTGATATATATAAAAATGAACTAAACTTAATGCAATGACCAAGTACATAACAAGCTGAAACTGAATACTGAAATATCACTGAAACCTGGTCAAATGCACTAGAGTCTGACTGTGGGAGCTACTGCTAACCGACATAAAACCACGTGAGCTAAACATGTGGTCTGATGTATACGCCCTATCCAGAGACCCAATATACCTTGCAAGGGGTATAAATGCATGACTGGCGTGATCACTAAATTTGATGCCCACAGAGGGGACATAGGGTAACTGAACCCTAGTCTAAATCAGTGTTAAGCCTACTCCTAATTGGATATGTGTACAATACAACAAAACTAAAATATTTTGGATAGCTCAATATTGTGACATGCTAACTGAGAATGTAACATGTAAGTACTGATAATGAAACATTAGAAATCTGAGGCATGTATATCTGGCTATTCGACCTAGCTAGTGTAATTCATAAACTAAAAGAATCTACACAACTAGGGTTCTAAGTTTCATGCAAGGAACTAAGCAACAAAGTTACAAAAACTTGATAATATGAGTAAGAGTACTACAACAACTAAATCACAGCAATTCTTTAAAGCTCAAGAAACCGTAGGTCTAAACAGTATGTAGGGAATCAAGAATTTGACTGAATTCTACGGACATAATGGGTGAAAGGAACCCACTAGTGAAATCCCACATACATGGTGATGAATTTCACAGAGAAATCATTCAATTTCGGGGCTGGAACTAAAGAAAAATTGTTGGGTTCTTGGAAAGGGATTGGTCGACTTTTTCTTCTCGTTTTTGCTCTAGGTTTGATGATTTTGGCTGAATGAATCGATTAGGGTAGGGTAACATTAGAATACTAGGCTTAAACTAAATAAAACATAGTTTAAATGTCCAAAGCATAGGGGAAAATACCAAAACTACCTTACCTTAAAAGGTGACGGGGCGATCGACGGACCCGACCAACGGTCCTTAGGTCGACTGATGGTCCATAGTTTGAGTCTGGGATTGAGGGTCACGATCCACGGACCGTGGTCTGACCTACGGTTCGTAGGTCCAACCATGGGTCAAGCCTTTACTGAATTTTCAAGGTGGAGTTGAGGTGACCAACCAGAGACCCCACCTACGGTCCGTGGCTCAACCTGCCATCCGTAGGTGGCCTCCTTCTGTGGCACCTGCAACTTTTGAAAATATGCAATTTTGTCCTTTCTCGAATTCGGGGTGTTACATTATCTCTCCCTTGGGAACATTCATCCATGTATGAAGTCTAAACTAGCTGAATATGGAGGAAAGGAGTTGTAATCCCTAGCACTAAGTACTAATACATATCTCTAACATATCGAAGTTCCAAGAACATGCAAATACATTTAAAATGCAAGTATAACTGAGGGAACGTGATACCTAGACTGAATTTACGCAAGAGTAAGCTAAGTGACTGGAGAGGAACTTATTACCTCAAGCTAAAAAGAATCGGAAGGAAAGAGATGAGGATACTTGGCCTTTATGGCTACCTCTGCTTCCAAAGTAACTCCCTCTACAGATTGACTCGTCCACAAAACCTTAACGTAAGTGACTTCTTTGTTTCTCAACCTATGAACCTAACAATCAAGAATTTCAACTGGCGCCTCTTCATAAGTGAGACTATACATCATAGCCACACTCTCTAATAGAACTATCGATGCTGGATCACCCACACACTTCTTCAACAATGTAATGTGAAAGACTGGATGAATCGCTGCTAGTTCTGCTAGCAACTCTATCTCATAAGCCACTTTACCAACCCTTTTCAAGTTTCTGTAAGGACATACATATCTGGGACCGAGCTTCCATTTCTTTTCAAATCTCATCACCCCTTTTATAGGTTACACCTTTAGGAAAACCCAATCATCGATTTCAAATTCTAAGTCCCTTCTCTGCACATCTGCATAGGACTTCTGATGACTCTGCGTTTCCTTTAGTCTATATCTGATGAGTTGAATTTTTTCCATAGCCTTATGAAATGAATTTGACAAAATCAAGGCCTTTCCCCTATTTCAAAACAACCAACTGGAGAGCTACATCTATGCCTATATACTGCCTCATAAGGGGCTATTTGAATACTAGTGATCATCGTAACTGCCCTTATACTCGATCAAGCAAGCTCTCAGCATGTCCTCTAAGGTCTACATAGTACGCTCTACCTGACCATATGTTTGTGGATGAAATGTTGTACTGAGATTAACCTGAATACCAAGACCTTTCTGAAGTGATTACCAGAAATGAGAGGTAAACTGAGGACCTCTATCTGAGATGATATACAAAGGAATCCCATGTAACTTGACTATCTCATTTATATAGAGTTTAGCGTAATCCTCCATTTAATTAATAGACTTAACAACCAAGAAGTGAGCGGACTTAGTAACTCTGTCTAATATTACCCAAATAGAGTCATGTTGTCTGCGAGTATGAGGTAAACCCGTAATGAAATCCATGTTTATCACTTCCCACTTCCATGTAGGAATGTTAATCTCTTGAGTCATACCTTCTAGTTTCTGATGTTCTACCATATTCTGTTGACAATTTTGGCACTTAGCCACAAAATCTGCAATATTCCTCTTTATACCGTTCCACCAAAAGACTTTCTTCAGATCACGGTAGATCTTAGTGGCACTTGGATGAATAGAATACCTGGAGTTATGGGCTCCTGTAAGGATCTGCTGCCGTAACTCACCCACCTTAGGAACACATAAGCGACCCTGGTAACGAAGCACACCATCTCCCCCTTAGGATAAAACCTCTACTTTCTGCTGATAAACTATACCCTTCAACTGAAGCAATAAAGGATCAATAACTTGTTTTTCCCTAACCTCCGCGACCAATGAATATTATGATCTATTCTGGACTATCACACCACCATATGACATGTCTATATGATGAACTCATACGCGAAACGGCCGGTCAACATGTCTTGCTAATTCCTTCCTTTCTTCCTCAACATGTGCTACACTACCCATAGATAGTTTGCTAAGACCATCAACTGCTACATTGACCTTACTAGGATGATAAAGCACATTTATGGGATAGTCTTTGAGGAATTCTAGCTATCTCCTCTGGCGAAGATTCAACTCTTTCTGGGTGAATACGTACTGTAGGCTCTTATAATCTGTGAATACATCCACATGAACACCATACATGTAATATCTCCAAACCTTTAGGGAAAATACTACTGTATCAAGCTCGAGGTCATGAGTCGAATATTTCTTCTCATCTACCTTAAGTTGTCTAGAAGCATAAGCTATATACTTTTCTTGCTCCATCAACACACAACGTAGGCCGACTCCGGAGGCATTACAATAGATCACATAACTGTCTGAACCCTTTGGTAGAGTAAACATGGGAGCTGTAGTCAACTTAGTTTTTAGTTCTAAGAAGCTCTTCTGATACTCATCTGACCACTAAAAGTTAACCTTTTTCTGAGTCAACATAGTCAATGGGGTCAATGGGGAAGTTATGGATGAAAATCCTTCCACAAATCTCTTGTAGTAACCAGCCAAACCCAAGAAACATCTGATATATGTTGGAGAGGTGGGTCTAGGCCATTGTTTCACTGCCTGTATTTTCTGAGAATCCACTCGGATCCCTTCGCTAGATACTATATGGCCGAGGAAAGAAACTTATTGTTTCCAAAACTCACATTTGCTAAACTTGGCGAATAATTGGTGATCTTTAAGAGTTTGCAGAATGAATCTTCGATGAGTTGCATGTTACTCCTCATTCCTAGAGTAAATGAGGATATAATCAATAAAGACGACAACGGACAAGTCCAAATACTGTTTGAATACCCTGTTAATTAAATCCATGAAGTTGCAGGAGCATTGGTTAGTCCTAATGACAACACTAAATTATTCATAATGAGTATACCGAGTTCTGGAGGCTGTTTTCAGGATGTCATAATCTCTGACTCTGAGCTGATGATTATCGAATTTGAGGTCTACCTTCGATAAATGACTAGCACCCTAAAGTTGGTCGAAAAAGTCATCAATCTTGAGGATAGGGTACATATTCTTGAGTGTGACTTTTTTCCAATACCGATAGTCAATGCACATCCGAAGAGAACCATCTTTCTTTTTCACGAATAACATTGGAGCACCCCATGGAGAAATACAAGGTCTGATAAAGCCTTTATCTAGAAGGTCTTTCAACTGCTCTTTCAATTACTTAAGCTTAGCAAGAGCCATTTTGTAAGGAGGAGTCTAAATAGGCTGGGTATTTGGAAGGAGATCAATTCCGAAGTCAATTTACCTTTCTGGAGGAACTCTATTATGGAAATTCAAATACGCATCACAATTTTCACACTCATTTAAATCACTTCCTTCATTAGCACCCGTATTTGATGTTGCAACAATATTGCTTGGTACATGCATGTTTTGTTCACCGATGTATTTCTGGAATTTTTTATTCGCTGATCCCGATCCATTGATTATCGCATTTCCACCATTCATATCAGTCATCATTGTACTAGTTGAATTTGTTGATACATAGGCTTGATTGAGATCCAAGATGTAATCATTTTGTGTTTTACAATTCAAGTTGTAATCCTGATGAGCCCCAACTATTAAACGCCATGTAAAAATTACTATTAGTGCTCTCAATACTTGGGCCTTCCAAATCAAATAACGAGGCAATTTGTTGTTGTATCCTACCCCCATCAATATTTTGGCCATTGGTAATTCAAAAAATAGAAAGAATATAAATAAAGGCGCATACGCGGGAAGGGCCCCCCCTTCTTTCTTAGAATTCAACATTTATGATATGTTTTGCATCCTGTTCGCCCACTCTTCATTCAGGGTGATTCAAACCAAGGTAGCGAAATTCCTTGTCGCATAAGTAGCGACCTGCACGAATGGTGTAACGACTGCCCCGCTGTCTCCGACATGGACCCGGTGAAATTGAATTCTCTGTGAAGATGCGGATTACCAACGGCTAGACGGTAAGACCCCGTGCACCTTAACTATACCTTCGCAGTGACAACCTTAAGGCTGAGGTAGTGTTGTTGAACTTGAAGTTGTGAGTGATAGAGTTGTTGCTTAGTTAAACTAGCATAAATATGATTGGAATTAACTAGTGAAAACTCTGGGTCTCCATGAGTTTGATTTGGTACATTTTTTTGAAGATCGGGTATTCTCCCAAATATTCTATGGATACTTCTTTCAATTCTTTGTTGGGAACCATTTGAAGATCCTTGTCGAATATATTTTTTGCTCTTCTAAAGGTCTCCTTTGATACAACATCTCTGAAAGGAAAAAGATCAAAGAAAAATTGGACTACGAATATATTTATCATCGTAACTCATTTTTAAGGTTTGTTTGAAATTCTTGACATAAGTCATTTTAATTGAAGAATTGTGTGTTGGTTAACACTGAATGAAAAAAAATTGAGTTAAATATTCATGATAATATTATTTCAATTAATAGTTGCCACGAAAAATAATAGAAATTAGAATCGAAAAACTATGTTCCAAACATGCAATGAAAGTTATTGCTAATCCGCATTAATTAGTTAGTGGTTTAATAAAACTTTTATAAACTAAAGATTATATTAATTTCCAAGATTTACAGGCATAACTGATGCAAAGTTTAATTTTATCCCAATAAATGCTTTTTAATACAACAACATAACCAGTGAAGTTTCATCAAGCGGGGTCTAGGGAGAGTAGAGTGTAACCAGACCTTAACACTACCTAGGGAGGTAACTAAATGATTATTTGATATAAAATTAATATTAAGATAATTTTAGTAAATGGATCTCACAAGTGTTGATGAAAAATAATCCCAAGAAAAATATTGTCTAGCAACCAATAGAACAATAAAACGATTTGATAAAAAATGTATTTTTGCCAAACTAACTTTGCCAAACAAATCCCCCCCTTACCAAAGATATACAGACACACACACACACATATATAATGCATAATTTTTAACATTTTAGTTTCTTCAACCTTAATAGTTGTCCATCCAACTGATTAAATTGAAAATAGCCTATGAATGTATAATATATATTGTTAAATATAATCAATTTATAATTAAGATACTGATCGAAAAAAAAGTAAATAGTACATTTTTTTAACTATTCTTGTGAAGATCCTTTAATATTTTTAAGGATGTACCTGAAGATAACTGGCGACTTGCATCCTGGTAAGACCTGGCACATTCATTATCTCGAGAATCTCTTTAGGTAAGCAGCCTACATGATCCATTAGAATGTAACTTTAATTTTATCACTACAACAATATTCCTAGGTCAATCTAAGGTACATGTTGTAACACCCCGTAACTAGAAAGAACTATAAAGAAGTTAAAAATTGGAAATAGTCATTTTTGAAAGAATATAAAAATCTGGAAAATTTGTTAAGTATGTTAAGTTGGGTTTTTGGTCAACTTCAAATGACCATAACGCCTAGCTCAGGAAGATTTAGGTGTTTTTTCATATATCGTAGGAAAGATCTTGGAATAATATTTCAAACGCAGCTGAGTTTGTGTGATTCCGAGTTCGTATGAGTGAGATATTCCCATTTGAAGTTGCGTTGTTAAAATAAGGAAATTCTAATCCGAATTTTAGAAGGGCATTATGGTCTTTTCCATACCCCATGACTTAATTTCGTTTTTTGGTAATTTATTAGGGTCTAAACTGATAAGGTTCAGTTTACACTTTTACGATATTGAGTTTGGGTTTTAGAGAAGAGAAAAGAGGAGAGAGAGCAAGAATCATCAAGTTCTTCGAGAATTGCTTGTCGATTTCGTCAAGGGGTGATCCCTACGTGGTATGTGATTTCTCATAGTGTTTGGTTCGTTCACCCACGCGCCAAACATGTTATTTCAGTATGATTTTCGTCCTAAAAGATTGAGACTTTGATGTTCTTGAGTTGTATTCTTGAATTGCTTTCGTTCTTGAATTTGGGATGAGATTGATGAGTTCTTGACAGTTTAAGGTTGATTGTTAGAGTTGTTTTGAATTAGATTCTTGTGTACATGTGCTGGGTAACTTAATCTGAAGAGGAATTGAGAAAAAGAATGGAATTTAAGCGATTTGGGGTTAGAAAACAAAGAAGGAACAAGTCGGGCAAATATGGGTACTAGGTCCGCATCGCGGACCTATTCCTCAGGATTGACAAATTTTCTCTGCGTTTCGGAGTGGCCACGGACCGTTCTGTCTCAAAAATTATTTCGCGACCAAATAATAAAATGCATCTCCGCTTCGCGGACATGCTTCCCTACAGTGATTTATTGATCTTTTCTCATGTTTAACTATCTAAAAAAACTCTTAAACATCATGAGATCTTTCCTATCACAAATCACAATCCTTGAATCCATAATTCAATTCAAGGAGTTAATAGTCAAGTCAAGAGAAGTTTATATAGTATTCCAAAAGTCTTTTACAAATGTTTTAACCTTGTTTTAAGACTTGAGTTTTGAGTTTAGTAAAGAGTAAAGTTTGAAGTTCATTTCTTCAAAAGAGTATATCAGGACTATGTATTCCTAAAGAGTAAAATGTTTTCACATTTAAAGAAGAAAGAAAACCTTGATTTCCAAAAGAGCTTTTGAGCTAGTTTTCAGTTAAAGAGTAAATGCTTTCACAATTATGCAAGAGAGGAAACTTGGATTTCCAACAAAAGTCTTTGAGCTAAGTTTTGATTAATTATCTCAAACCACAGAAAGAAGTATGTTTTTAAACATAAGAGCTAGTATCAAATTTTGGGAGTAGTGTTGAGCACTAATACAGGGGATAGGTCAGACAACTCCAAGCCCCCATAAACCATATAGCCACCATGGATAAAAAAGGGTCATACTTGTTAGATTATTCCTTAGTGCTTTTTAGCATAGACTAATGGATCCACTTAGTAGTCAGGTTATATACCCTTGGCAAGGTATAGGGCGGTCCTGGTAGCGTGAGGGAAAATGTTGTATCATCACAATAGCTCTTACGTGATGGTTGTCAGTTAGAGAAACTCCCACATAAGTATTTGTATTCTTATATAAATAGTTTAATTGTATTTTTGCTCACATTTCAGAGTTATATTTGTATCTTTGCATACACACATAATATTATTGTATTTCCAAATACACAGAGTTGACATCCATGTTTAAAACGCTTTTCTTTATATTGCACTTGTTTTATACCACTTTATATTGAAATGAGTTCAGTTAAGTTTGAGTTGAATTAAGCCAGGTAAGTTCTTCAGTTCCTTCCAAACTTATGTCTTGTTTTAGAATTGCCCTCGTATACTGGTACATTCAATGTACTGATGCCATTTGGCCTGCATCTTTTAATGATGCAGATACATGTAACCACGATCAGCATCCAGAGGTTCGTTAATCCAGTTGAGCATTTAGAGTTTGTGGTGAGTCTCCTTGCTTTTCGGAGTATCCCTTTTTATTGCTTTCAGTATTAGTTAGTTCATTAGGATGTCGTGGGTATTGTCCCAACTTCCATATCAGTTGTTTAGAGGCTTCATAGACAGTCAAATGTTAGTTCATTTGTCATTATCTTGTTAATGGCTTATGTTCAGATTTGAGTTGCCACTTTAGCTAAGTTAAATGTTTATCTCTGAAACATTGTGAGTTTAGTTTTGAGACTATTTAGTTATCGTGCATTTGGATTCTCTTCTGAATGCTTAAAAGTCTTCCGCTAAGTAAGTAAGTCAGGCCAAGGGTTCGCTTGGGGCCAACAATGGTTCTCCAGTGCCAGTCCCACCCAGGGTGTAGGCTCGAGGGGTGACAAAATTGGTATCAGAGCACAGAGTTCAAGAGTCCTAGAGAGTCTTTGAAGCCATGTCTGTAGAGTCCTAATTATCGGTGTGAAGCATGCCACATCTATAATTCGGAGGTTGCAACACTTAGGAAATTATCTCACTTCTTTCACACTCAATTCGTACGTTAGAGAATGATCTTTAGCAAGTTTCTTTTAACTCGTGCTTGCGCGTGTATATCAGATCATGCCTCGACAAAGAGCTGTTAGAGGTCGTCCTTCTAGAAGGAATGTTGAACCACAGGAACAAGGGGTACCTAATGCACCAAAAGTGCAATCCCAAGGAGAGGTCACTAATGCCGAATTTCGTGAAGCTATCCGAATGTTGAGCCAAGTTGTGACCAACCAAGCTAGGAAACAAAGAGGAACTAGGTAGGAAGTGATTGATACTTCGAGGATCCGAGAGTTCTTGAGGATGAATCCTTCAAGTTTCACCGGTTCAAGCACTACTGAGGATCCAGAGAGTTTTGTTGAGTAAATGAAGAAGGTATTTGAGGGTATGCAATGCTGAGCTAGTAGAACTAGCTGCATATTAATTGAAGAATGTTTCTAGGACTTGGTTTGACCAGTGGAAGGAGGGTAGAGCTGAGGGAGCACTACCTGCGAGTTGGGCTTGTTTTGAAGAGGCCTTCTTAGGGTGTTTCTTCCTCCGAGAACAGAAAGAGGCTAAGGTACGAAAGTTCCTCACACTTAAGCAAGATTCCTTGAGCGTTCATGAGTATATTCTGAGGTTCACACAACTTTCCCGGTATACTCCGGAGATGGTTGCTGACATGATGAGCAGAATGAGTTTATTTATTGCTGGGTTGTCTCATCTGTCGAGTAAGGAAGTTAAGGTTGCAATGCAAATAGGGGACATGGATATAGCAAGTTTGATGGTCTATGTGCAGTAGGTTGAGGAAGAGAAGTCGAGGGATAGAGAAGAGTTCAAGAATAAGAGAGCTAAGACGGGGAATGAGTTTGGGAAGCAAAAAAGTAATGTCAACCGGTCATCGTTCAAACAAAAATAGAAGGTACTTGCTTCATCATCTGCTAGTGCACCTGCACCAAAGAACAAAAGTGAGTACAATAGTAAGAATTTCAGAGCCAAACCTATCTATTCTTAGGGTAGTATGGCATAAGGGGGTAGTAAGCCTCCTGCTTGTGCTAAGTGTGGTAGGAATCACTCAGGGACGTGTCATGATAGCTCCACTAGTTGCTTCAAGTGTGGCCAGAATGTTCATTTCATGCAAGAGTGTCCAAAGAACAAGCAGGGTAATGGTAATGGGGGAAACAGAGCCCAGTCTTCTTGAGTTGCTCACTAGGCAGAGCTTCACCTAGAGGGGCTACTTCCGGTACTGGCGAAGGAGCAAACCTCCTATATGCTATCACTAGTCGCCAAGAGCAAGAGGATTCGCCAGATATTGTCACCGGTATGATCCAGTTCTTGAACTTTAATGTTTATGCTTTGCTAGATCCAGGAGCGAGTTTATCCTTTGTAACTACGTAAGTTGCGATGAATTTTAATGTTCTTCCTAAGCAACTTAGTGAGCTCTTCTGTGTTTATACACTTGTTGGTGAGTCTATTCTAGCAGAGAGAATCTATCGTGATTGTCCCATTTTATTCAATCGCAAAAGCACCATGGCTGATTTAGTTGGGTTATACATGGTAGCTTTTGATGTCATTCTTGGTATGGACTGGCATCATGCTTGTTATGCCTTAGTTTATTGTAGAACTCAAGTTGTCAAGTTTCAGCTTCTAAATGAGGCAGTCTTAGAGTGGAAAAGTAGTTCAGCAGTGCCTAAAGGTCATTTCATTTCGGACCTTAAGGCGAGAAAGTTAGTTTCCAAGCGGTGTGTCTATCACTTAGTCCGAGTTAAGACTCTAGTGTTGAGATACCTCATATTCAGTCAATTTCAGTAGAAAATTAGTTTCCAAAAGTCTTTTGTGATGATCTTCTTGGAGTCCCTCCTAAGAGAGAAATAGACTTTGGTATAAATATTCTTCCAGATACTCGTTCTATATCTATTCCGCCATATAGAATGGCACCAACAGAGTTGAAAGAGCTAAAAGAACAGTTAAAAGATCTCCTTGATAAGGGATTTATTCGACAAAGTGTCTCACCTTGGGGCACTCCAGTCTTATTTGTGAGAAAAAAAGATGGTTCCTTAGGATGTGTATAGCTTACCGTCACTTGAACAAGGTTACCATCAAGAACAAATATCCTCTCCTAATGATTGATGATCTTTTCGACCAACTACAGGGTGTCATATATTTCTCTAAGATAGACCTCAGATCAGGCTACCATCAGTAAAGAGTGAGGGAATGTGATCTTCTAAAGATAGCATTCAGGACCCATTTTGGTCATTATGAGTTGTTGGTTATGTCCTTTTGTTTAACCAATTCGCCTGCGACATTCATGGACCTTATGAATAGAGTATTCAAGCCTTACTTAGATATGTTTGTTATCGTTTTCATTGATGACTTACTAATATTTTTGAGGAATAAAGAAAATCATGCTAGCCATCTCAGAATAGTTTTCCAAACTCTAAAGGATAGTGAGTTGTATGCTAAGTTCTAGAAATGTGAGTTTTGGCTTGAGTCTGTGGCATTCTTAGGCCACATTGTGTCTGGAGAGGGAATTAAAGTTGATACTCATAAAATATAAGCATTGCGGATATGGCCTAGACCCACATCTCCAACTGATATTAGGAGTTTCTTGGGTTTGGCTTGCTATTACAGAAGGTTCATACATGTGTTCTCATCTATTTAATCCCCTTTGACCAAGTTAACTCAAAAGATAGTTAAGTTTCAATGGTCTGAAGCTTGTGAGGAAAGCTTTCAAGAATTGAAAAAGAGGTTGACCACTGCCTCAGTATTGACCTTACCATAAGGTACACAAGGCTTTGTTGTTTATTGTAATATGTCTAGAGTTGGTTTGGGTTGTGTGTTAATGAAGAATGGAAAAATTATTGCTTATGCCTCCAGACAGTTGAAGATTAATGAGAGGAATTACCCAACCCATGATTTAGAGTTAGTTGCCGTACTTTTTGCTTTGAAAATATGGCGCCATTATCTTTATGGTGTTCATGAAGATGTGTTCATCGATCACAAGAGTCTTTAGTAAGTGTTTACTCAGAAAGAGCTTAACCTCAGACAAAGGAGGTGGTTAGAATTAATCAAGGAATATGACATGAGTATTATGTACCACCTATGTAAGGGTAATGTTGTTGTTGATGTCTTGAACAAGTTGTCTATGGGTAGTACCGCCCATTTCGAGGAAGATAAGAAAAAGCTAGCAAGAGATGTGCATAGACTTTCATGCTTGGTAGTCCGACTAATGGATTCCATAGAAGGAGTAGTGGTAGTGATGAATGTGGCTAAATCATCCTTAGTGTCACAAATGAAAGAGAAACAAAACCAAGATCCTATTTTGCTTGAATTGAAGGAAAATGTTAATAAGCAAAAAGTATTGGCTTGTGAACAAGGGGGAGATGGTGTATTGAGGTATCAAGGTAGGTTTTGTGTACCAAGGGTGGATGAACTCCAAGAGATGATAATGGAGGAACCTCATAGCTCTAGATATTTCATTCATTCGGGTTCCACAAAGATGTATCGCGACTTGAGAGAGGTTTATTGGTGGAGTGGTATGAAGAAGGGCCTTGTACAGTTTGTTGTTGAGTGTCCAAATTGACAACAAGTTAAAGTAGAGCATCAAATGCCCGATGGTTTTGCTCAAAATATAGAACTAATGGAATGGAAACAGGAGATGATAAACAAGCACTTCATCATAGGTTTGCCAAGGTCTCGCAGGCAGCATGATTCTATTTGGGTGATTGTCGATAGAATGACAAAGTCAACCCACTTTTTGCTGCTAAAGACTACCCATTTAGTAGAAGATTATGCTAAGTTGAATATTCAACAGGTGGTAAGAATTCATGGGTTTCGGTCTCCATTATTTCAGACAGAGGTGCGCAATTTACTGCACAGTTTTAGAAGTCATTCCAAAATGGCTTAGGTTTGAAGGAGAACTTAAGTACTGCCTTTCATGCTCAGAAAGATGGGCAAATAGAGCGCACTATTAGGACCTTAGAGTATATGTCAAGGTCTTATGTGATTGAATTCAAATATAATTGGGATGATCACCTACCTCTTATTGAATTTGCTTACAACAATAGTTACCACTCTAGCATCCAAATGGCTCCTCATGAAGCTCTTTATGGGAGAAGATGCAGATCTCCTATTGGATGGTTTGAAGTTGGGTTGATAGGACCAAATTTAGTTAATCAAGTTATGGAGAAAGTGAAAGTGATTCAGGGAACGTTGAAAACGGTGCAGAGTCGTCAAAAATCCTACACTGATGTTAGGAGAAGGGAATTAGAGTTTGAAGTAGATGATTGGGTTTACTTGAAAGTTTCACCCATGAAGGGTGTTATGAGATTTGGTAAGAAGTGAAAGCTTAGTCCCCGGTATATTGGCCCTTACAGAATATCCAAAAGGGTTGGTAATGTAGCTTATGAGTTGGAGCTACCACAAGAATTTGCAACGATTCATCCGGTACTTCATATTTCCATGTTGAAGAAGTGCATGGCAGATCCTTCACTTATCATATAAACTAGAGATATTGGTATCAAGGATTGCTTATCTTATAAGGATATTCCCGTTCAGATTCTAGATCATCAAGGTTGCAAGTTGAGAACAAAGGAGGTAGCATCAGTCAAGGTTCTTTGGAGGAATCAGTTTGTTAAGGAAGACACTTGGGAAACTGAGGAGGATATGAAGAAGAGATATCCACATCTCTTCGAATCTGGAGAAGTTCTAAATTAAGGTACTAATCCTTTTTCTTGGCATTTTATTTATAAGTTGGCATGTTGTAATTGCAATGTGCTTGTTGGGTATTTGAACTGTGTCTTTGATGTTACGCCCTTAGCAGAGTAAGAGTAAGCTCATTCGAGGATGAATGTTCCCAAAGGGGAGATATTGAAACACCCCGTAACTAGAAAGAACTATAAAGAAGTTAAAAATTGGAAATAGTCATTTTTGGAAAGAATATAAAAAGCTGGAAAATTTGTTAAGTATGTTAAGTTGGGTTTTTGGTCAACTTGAAACGAGCGTACTTCCTAGCTCAGGAAGATTTAGGTGTTTTACCAGATATCGTAGGAAATATCGTGGAATAATCTTTCAAACGCAGCCGAGTTTGCACAATTCCAAGTTCATATGAGTGAGATATGTGCATTTGCAGTTGGACTATTCAAATAAGGAAAGTCTAATCCGTATTTTAGAAGGGTATTATGGTCGTTCCCATACCCCATGACTTAATTTTGTTTTTTGGTAATTAATTGGGGTTTAAACTAATAGGATTCAGTTTATGCTCTTACGATCACTACAAGAAAAACACTCAGTAGAGAAGGGAAATATGGTCCCTAAAAGTGTGATTTTGGTCCCTAAAGGTCAATGGAGACCAGAAAATCTGGTCGCCACCTCGTCCTTATAGCCTTCGTCATTAAAGGTCATTAGGGACCGGATATTTTATCTGGTCCTTAAATTATTTTACGACCGGTATAAAACTGGTCCTTAAAGTGTTTTTAAGGACTGTAATTATGGTCCCTATTCTAAAAAATCTAGTCCTATAATTATTTTTTAGGACTGCGTTTTTGGTCCTTATTATCAAAAATCTTGTCCCAAAAATACTTTTTGGGACTAATTTACTTGTCCTTATATATAAGATATATTGGTGCTTATAAATTATCAACCAGCAGTTCACTGGGCTTTTTAGGACCAGTAAATTGTGGTCCCTATTATTATATAGTTTTTACTGTAATAATCAAATGCATATAAAAAAATTATAAAAATCTTCTTTCATTCATATATGGATAATGGTACACACCATAATACATCAATAAAGTTATTTTTTACAGAAAAAAATAAAAGGAAAAAACCAACATCCTCTATCAAATAATATATAAAAAAAAGAATAAAACTCTTATTAGCTTATCCAGTTGCCTAGGCTCTTCCCAGTTCCTTGACGAACAATTCTCATGTATGGAAGGTGCCAAGTTTAGTAGTTGGTGGAAGCAATCCCCAGCTCCAGTTTCTGTGAAGTCCATAGAGAAGAGATGAGCTTCTCTAGAAATGGAGCAAATTCTATATTTTCCAAGTGTAAGGTCTAGAAATTTCCAAAGTCCAAGCGAGTGTGAAAATCTAGAGTCTGATATTACACTTATCGTCATTGCAAGGTCAACAACGTGTTGATGAAACCCAGTAGTTTAATGCACCTGCAATGGTCAAGGAAGTATAAAATTTGTCCAATGTCCTGAATTTAATTTCAGAATCAAGGGAGCTACTTTCTTGACAACCTAGATGATACACAAGCATGTTCATAACAAATGTTTTATTCAAAATGCAAAGGCTCAATGATGTGAAACTTTAATTAACCTAATGGGAAGTACTTACAAAGAGGATTCCAGTTTTCACATTACAATGAGTAACATATTTTATAAGTGAACCGATGATCTGACCCTGTAAAGAGCACACGATAAATTCTCAATGTAAGCAACATCTGAAGCATTAAACTAAAAAAATGAAGAGTTCCAATTTCTTAAATTTGTCTCATCTTCATTGCTCTAAAGTATCACATCTTGCAAAACTGGTTCAACTACTTTACTGGATCAACTACTTTCAAGTTGCTCAATAATTATCATGATACATAAAAGAATAAGGTAAAAAGTTCCATAGTAACTGACTTTGAAGTAGGTACTTGCCTCAAAACTCTTAAGAAATGATGTTGAACGCAACGGGTCGTCCATGTTATTTTTATGATTGCTGTTAAGAAGAGAAACCAAATTAGAAAAAATTACCTAATGGAGCTTCATTAATTTATTAAATGAGAAAACAAGATGAATAAACAGTGCAGCAAACAACCTAGAAAAATAATGAATAGTTCTAGGACTACAACCAAGAGTTGAACAAAAAAAGAAATTGTCAGCCTAGTGACAAAATGAAGAAAAGAAGAAGAGAACACAACTATTAAAGTGCGCTTCTGCTCGTCGTACTCTTTTTTCTAAAAAGATTACAACTTTAAATATTTAAACAAAAAAGTCTACACTTCTACTAATCTCGTGCTTGTGATTACTTCGCGCTTCCATTCCTGAAGAGCCCACTTCTGCTCACCTCTCTCACTTCAGAGCATGTAAACACAAGTACTTCATATTTAGTAGTGAAGCTACCATTTTCCTAAAAACTGCAACAACCCAATAATGATAACCTCTAAGTTACCATAGATAAAAATAAAGGAAAACAAATAATTTCTACTATAAACTCTCTTGAAAAAAAACTATCACATACTCTTAAAAGATAATAAGAAGTGGGAGGTAGTAAATAAAAAGAAAGCTTGAATCAAAAAAATATGAATGGTAAATCTCGTAGTCTTTGGAAGAAAATAAGAGGTACTAAATGGAAAGTGGAATTATTTAGCTAAAAAATTAAAACAGAATATGGAAGAAAAAATATAAAGCCATAGAAGATGAAGAAAAGCTTGTTAGAAAACAGGGGTCCATCATCAATTGAGTACCCAACTCATTTAAGATGGATAATTTGAATGGGTACCCATATAAATTACCCATTTTTCCATCCCTACATAGGATCCATAGTAAAAGCAAGATGCTAAGAGAGTGAAAAGTTAAGATAAGAGAAACCAGAATAAATAGCACATAGCTCAATAAAGGAACTTAAGCACCTAAAATTTTAGCAATCCAACTTTACTTGAGAAAATATACAATCAATTCTAATGAAAGAAGGTAAAAGACTAAATACATAATTAACTCAATCCTTTAGACATTAAAAGAAAAGATACAGGGAACAAGCCCGCATCTCAATGAAGTAGAAATAATTTGTTTATAGAAATCACATAACACCATTAGTCAAAAAGTATCAAACAACTAAAGTCTAAGCTACAATCTAACTAATTTATACATAAGAAGAAACTAAGAACACTAGAACACCTCTTGTTTTTCTCCTATGCAGGTCGTCTATGTGCACGTTCAGCAACAGAAACTAAAGGAGATGCATCAAGCTTACAATTATACATAAGAAGAAACTAATAACAATAGAACACCTATGATTTTATCATTTTTAGCTTGTCAATGAGCAGGTACAATAATAAGAAAGACAAATTAAGATTGTAATTATACATTAGAAGACACTAATTTTCAGCTTGTCAATGAGCAGGTACAACAATAGAACACCTCTAATTTTGCTCATTTAGCTTGTCTATGAGCAAGTTAAGCAAAATAATTTAACAGAGACACATCAAGCTTGTAAATTACTAAGCACCTGTTCACAAACTCATCTTCTTTTGCTACTTCAATTATTTTGTTTTGCTCATGGTTTGATATTATACTACATTCTTTCTTTTCATCTTTCTATTCGAGTCATTGCTTATTATCTTTGTAACACCCAAAGGTTTCCTTCATCAAAGGAGTAAAAAAGTACAAGAGTCTATTTAAAGTAAAAAGAATCATGAAAATAAGGACATTTAAGTACTAAGTTGGAGAAAATTGCTTGCTGGAAATGAAAACCTGTTGAAATAGATGAAGATGGATTTGAAAGGCTTTGGTGTGTATATTTGATGTTTCTAGACATCATCTTCTTAACCTTGTTTTAATGTCCTTTTCAAATATCAAATATGGTATTAATGCATTTACAATTTCTTTTGTCTTGACCATAAAGAATATAAATTCATATAAGATATCTATTGTATTGACAATCATATGCATTTTAATGTAAAGAGAACCACATTTATTACAAGGAAGACTAAATTGAGAAAATTATAAAAGAACACAATCTTAGTTAATATATCTAAAAATGTAACAGAAGCCATCATTTCTCAATTGTTGCAAGTTGCAACATCCACAAAAAAGAAGACTCTACCAACAAATCTATTACTCCGAGATTCCCTATGTACCACGGTCTTATACCAAGAGGAATCAACAAAAAGAATGGTGAATTTTTGTCCAACTAAGTAAAATTATAACCCTGTTGGGTGCCAATTGGACATTCAATATCCAAAATTGTAAATCTCTTAGAAAATTTGTAAAATTTAAGCAAAAATTACTTACTTTTCCACTATGCATATGTAGATCTCTCTTAGAATAGATCCCATAAATTTAAAGAGAAATAAAAAGCAAGAAATCAGAGAAAGGGGAAAGTGGATTACCTTCGTCTTTCATGGATATCAAAGAAGGAAAAAAGGTAATTACCTCAAGAACTTTAAAAGCATCGGCTGCAGATCTCCTGACCACTATGAGATTGATTTGGATTTGGCTTGATTTCTTAGAAAAATGGCTAGGGTTTCTGCTATTGTTTCTCAATATATCCCATCTTTGTTGTCTTTTTCTAGTTAAACTATTGAACGAAGAAGGAGAGGAGAATCCAAGAGAACACAAGTAGTTCATGCCATGGTAAAACCTTAAAGGTAGGAACTATCATTGTCGAAGAAGAGGGGTTAAGAAATTTTGAAGGTGAATTGTTATATTTTGAGAGTGCTTTCACTTTTTTATTTCTTCTATTTGTTAGGAGGCAAAAGCCCTAGTGCTGCTAAAATTAGTGAATTAGGGACCGTATAGTATTATTATTTTAGCACCAAATTAAGTTTTGTCCGTAAATTTGAGAATTAGGACTAGAAAAGATTCTTGTCTTTATATGTATAGTTTTATGGACCAAATTTTTGACTCATCCCTAAAAGTTGGTCTCTAAAGAGGCTTTTTCTTGTAGTGTTGAAGAGCAAAGCAAGGACACAAACAGGCAAAAAGGCACACAACAAACTGAAGAAGTGTAGAAAGGCGAGCCTGAGGATGGACAAGAGCACTTGACGTGTCGCTGAGTGGCTACTTTGACTGCCTAAAGTTCGAGGGTGCCAACCCTGAGGGAAGAAACCAAGTCGGCGACAAAAAAGGGACAGTCGGTGAATCGTCGAGTAGTTCTGCGATGCCAAGAGTGATCGCACAAAGTTATTGGACTTAAGGATGCTGAGAGCTTGTACAAAAAGGCGATAGAAGAGTGCATTGGGTGGCTCGCCGAACTACTCGGCAACCCCGACTTACCTCACCTAATGTCCCTTCGTGGCTTATTTTTGGCGACTATAAATTAGATTTCAAACAATTAATTTAGTATCGATTTCTGAATCAATTTATCTAGAACAATTTTCTCTTGAGTTTCTTAGTAGACTTGAAGGTTTTGAGACTCAATTTGGAGATTTTGCAAGTGGGTTTTGAATTTTCTGTGAATTGGAGCATTGTAAAGCTTGAATTACTCTTACCAATTGATGGCTAATCGATTTGGTAACGATTTTTATTTTTTTATGATGCTTGGCTAAAACCCCAATTCGTGTGGTGTGATCATTTGATTATGGGCTGAATTAGTTTATGGGTATTGTTAATTACTAGTTTACATGGAAGTGGGTTTAATCATTAATTGTGGTTTAATTTATGAATTGTAGTTGAAAATCCAGTTCTGTTTTAGTGTTCTTAGCTTGCTCGAGAGAGAGGTTTTAGAAATAAGATTATTGATTAGTGATTTGTAGGTATTGGATTGATTTGGGTTCAGCTTGAGAGAATGAATCCTAAACCCAATCCTATCCATCTTGCTCGAGAGAGAGAAAAGGTATCAAGGTTATGGGTTGTTCTTAGTTGCTATGTTTGTTGATGTTCGAGAGAAATCACTTGAATCGGAATAGTTGTTCGAGTGAAAGCTATTTCAATTATAGTCTAGCTTACCCACTAATATTTAGTTGTTTACTAGTAGTTTCAATTACCCATATTTAGTTGAGATTTTCAATAGGACCCGTGGCCCATATATCCCCACATGGGTCCAGTAGTTTTATACGGCTTACAGTGACCTGGTACCAAAGGGGAGGAATAAGGCCAATGCCTTTAGATCGGTAGAGTCTGTGGTGGTCCGGGGGAGGACAGTGCGATGCGATAGTATTGAGAAAAATATCGTCTTTGACATGGTCACAAACATCGAGTACGCATATTAAAGTATAGTGACTTCACAGACCCTAGATGACCTAAAGGGGTGTCTAGCTCCCCTCATTTCAGACACCACCCCGAGGTTGTTTGAGGCCGGAGCCCCTATTGAGAAGAAGGACTTGAACATATCAGCTCGGTATTGGTTTGGGTTCATCAACAGCTCTATCATGCCGTCATAGAATGAATCCATTCTCCGCCACCCAAAGGCAGCTTGTCTCGGATCCATCATTGCCAAGAAAAGTATGAACATGGGGCTGATTATAGAGGGAGAGATGGCCATAAGGGCCAAACAACGCCAGACGTCCCTATCATTCCCAAGGCTTATTACGGAGTTATGTCATCGGTATAGATTTCCTCGTGATGAGAAGAAGGATATCGAGGTCACTCCCATATCTTCCACCGATATCTGGCCCATAGAGGCTGAGTATACAAGAGATGAGGCTGAGAGGAGGAGAACGGCCTCGATGGATTCATCCCCGAAGGTAGACATCAACTCATTACCTACAGAGGAATCTTTGCCTACTCCGGGCCTTCAGGTACATCTACTTCCACTCCTTCCTAGCCCCCTAGAGCTACTGCTGGTTCCACTGCCCCCAGGACTCAAATCACCCAGGCCATGCTTCTCAAGATGGGGCACTTAGCCCATTCTGCCAATGTGCGGGCTTCCATGGCTCGAGGCCGATGTGCCCTGAATGATAGAGAGAGCTATCACAGTTGCACTGACACCTCTCTAGGCTCTATTGATGCTCCTACTGTGAGAGTAGTGATTTGTTAGAGAGGACAAAGGTTGACTACGGAGGTTACGACTTTGAAAGCCGAGGTTTCTAAGCTCAGGAAGGATGTGGACCATATGAAGTCCACAGACTTCACTTCACTGTTTGGGTCGGTTGAGATCCATGAGGATCTGAGTGCTGAGATTCCAGCCCATGATGAGGTACCTCCGGCTACCACCCGAGATGATATTATGGAGGATGTTGCTGCTGCTCAGTCTGAGGCCGAGACCGATGAGGAGCAGCTTGAGGAGCAAGATGCAGCTGTCTATGATGATCTGGTAGACCTAGAGAGTGCCATGATTGAGACTGCCCGACAGGCCTCATTCAGGGATACTTTTATGGCAGGATCTAGTGGAGCTAGTGTTGATGTTGCACCGGGCATTGATGCCCCGAAAGATTGAGCCACTGAATAGAAAGGATCATTCTTTACCTCCCTCTATGTTGTTTTTATTGATTATTGTTATTTTAGTTGCATTTGAGGACAACTGCTTTTCTTTTGTGGGTGGGGTGAGGTATTTCCATACCTACCTACCTCTTGTGAATATGTTTTGTTTGTGAATATTGGGTTTTGTGATCTATATATGTGTTTTGATCTTAATAATGTGGATGCTTTAGCTTGTGGCCCCTGTTTTGAATAGAAATGGTTTTGAACCAAATTTTAAAATTTGCCACCTCTTTTGTGTGTGATTGTGGTTGTTCTTATGCAAGTGTGTGTGATTGTGGTTGTTTTTATGCAAATTTCAGTGTCGGTTATGATCAATACCGATGACTTGAATAGTTCTCTTAATATAACGAAATGAATATGCAACTACGATGAGGCCAATGAAGTTGCATAGACAATGTGTGAACTTTAGCATCTCGTTGTGACTAGCCGGTTATCGAATGAGTCTTTTGTGATGAACATTGCACACTAGCGAAAAAGTGTGGAGTCTTGTTTGATATTGGTGCCAATGCCTTCTGTGTTGAGATTACTTTGAGTAATTGTGTGATGACACCTAGAATTTGCCCCATTGGTCTGGTTGACTAAGTGATGGAAACACTTGAAATGATCTTAGGCAACGATTTTGAAGAGTGAAACGATTTGATAATATACCTCTTTTGTGGCCAACCTTGTGAGATATGTGAACCTTGCTTGAAACCTATTGAAGCTTATCCTTTTCTTGGAAGAAATTTGAACAATTGTGATCCCACTTTATCCAACCCATAACTTTCACGATGTGTGGTTTGTGTGAATAGCCAACTTAGGCCAAAATCCTAAGTTGGGGCTGTGGTGAAAAGAGAAGGAAAATCAAGAAGTGTGAGAAATCCCACTTTGAGTAATGGTTTTGAAAAATATGGAACACCTCCATATAAAATAAAAAAAAAAGAGAAAAGAAGCAAAGAAAAAGAAAGAAAAGGTTGTGAAATAAAGTGATGAAAATTGCTAAAGAAATGGGGTGTCCGGTAATTCATAGGAAGTTGAATAATGGGGTGGATTATGAGCATGTTTGAAATTTTAAAGAAAAGGAAGAAAGTGATGTTCAGGCAACACTTCATGAAGGTAGAAACCACTGAGCCTAAATGATCATACCTTGACACTTAGCCTCGCTACAAGCCGTGAAAAGACCTTTGTGATCTTGAGTGAGCTGAATCGAATGTTGACTGGAAAATAAGGGTAACATATGGGTGAAGTCATGCATGTGTTCATCTTTGTGAGTGTTAGAATTGTATGTGATTTTGGAACTTTAAATTGTTGAGAAATAGTGTGTGAATATGGAATCATCTTTGTTGTGAGGGAATTTGAGTACCTTTGTTGAGCTTGAACTTGTATTTGAAGCAAGTATTGTGAACTTGAGCATCTTTGGTAATGGTGAGTCACAAGTTGAATCTTTGAGTGCACAATTGATCATTGCATGAGTAAATTGAACCTTGTTTTGTGCATTCATGTTGAGCCTTATGCAGCACTATTTGAGACATCCTTTTTGAACTGCTGACTTTGAGTTTTACTTGAGGACAAGCAAAAGTTTAAGTTAGGGGTGTTGATGAGTCAGAGATTTGGACTCATTTAAGGATTTGTTTATATAGATTTAGTGTCCTAAAATGCTTAATTTGTGCCATTAACTGATGTTAAAGCCTTGATTTTCAGGTATATGGATTGAAGAGCAAAGCAAGGACACATACAGGCAAAAAGGAACAAAACAAACTGAAGAAGTGTAGAAAGGCGAGCCTGAGGATGGCCAAGAGCACTTGGCGTGTCGCTGAGTGGCTACTTTGACCGCCTAAAGTTCGAGGGTGCCAACCCTGAGGGACGAAACCAAGTCGGCGACAAAAAAGGGACAGTCGGTGAATCGTCGAGTAGTTCTGCGATGCCAAGAGTGATCGCCCAAAGTTATTGGACTTAAGGATGCTGAGAGCTCATACAAAAAGGCGATAGAAGAGTGCATTGGGCGGCTCGCCGAACTACTCGGCGACCCCGACTTACCTCACCTAATGTCCCTTCGTGGCTTATTTTTGGCGACTATAAATTAGATTTTAAACAATTAATTTAGTATCGATTTTTGAATCAATTTAGTCTAGAACAATTTTCTCTTGAGTTTCTTAGTAGACTTGAAGGTTTTGAGACTCCATTTGGAGATTTTGCAAGTGGGTTTTGAATTTTCTGTGAATTGGAGCATCGTAAAGCTTGAATTACTCTTACTAGTTGATGGCTAATCGATTTGGTAACGATTTTTATTTTTTTATGATGCTTGGCTAAACCCCCAATTCTTGGGGTGTGATCATGTGATTATGGGTTGAATTAGTTTATGGGTATTGTTAATTACTAGTTTAAATGGAAGTGGGTTTTATCAGGAATTGTGGTTTAATTTATGAATTGTAGTTGCAAATCCAGTTCTATTTTAGTGTTCTTAGCTTGCGAGAGAGAGAGGTTTTAGAAATAAGATTATTGATTAATGATTTGTAGGTATTGGGTTGATTTGGGTTCAGCTTGAGAGAATGAATCCTAAACCCAATCCTATCCATCTTGCTCGAGAGAGAGAAGATGTATCAAGGTTATGGGCTGTTCTTAGTTGCTATGTTTGTTGATGTTTGAGAGAAATCACTTGAAGCGGAATAATTGTTCGAGAGAAAGTTATTTCAATTATAGTCTAGCCTACCCACTAATATTTAGTTGTTTACTAGTAGTTTCAATTACCCATATATCGAAATTTGCCTACATGTGATCATATCCCGAGAATTCCTCTCCATATTTCTTATTTCAAATTGTTTGTGAATGCGTTGTAGTTGATAATTACAAACCAAACCCCCCCCCCCCATCTGACATTTGATGTCACCTCTTTGATTTGTTTTATGTCTAATTCGATAATTTCTATTCTTATATCTAGTTAGACCACATTCGTACTTCTTAATTGAATTTGAACACGTACCGCTCCCTATGGGATTCGACCCCAACTCTTCGTTAGATTTTATACTACTTAACGATCGTTTGCACCTAGAATTGGATGAGGTGTGCTTGAAATGTTAGTCAGCCGTTAGATCGTTTGATCGGACGATTAATAAAAAAGAGTTTAAAAGTAATATATATATATATATATATATATATATATATAAAAATAGTAAAAATGTGAATTAGTTAAAGCCATTAGATTAGATCGTAGGGCCAAGATCGAAGCTAAAGAAGCACAATCCATGTGCTTCCTACGTGGCATCCGCGGATTGGCCGAATTAGAATGACTTGGATTGCCAAATTTTGCTCCAATTAATTCTATTTAAATTATAACCTCTTCTTTATTAAATAGACATAGTTACTAAAATTAAAAATAATTATTTTGCAAGATTAGCTTATTTGATAAAATTAGTCATTCTAAAAATAAAAATTGGTATAAATTAGTAACTCATTAATTAATTAAGCTTCCTAATTTGAAAAAATGTATGAAAAGATATTTATTGGAATAATAGAAATTATATTTAATTAGAAAAAATGAGTTAATGCTTAAGAGCAATATTTATTTGACGTCAAATTTAAAAATGAGAAAGTAAATAGTAATATTTACAGAATATATTTAATTTTTATAAGAAATAATCTTTATGAAATAAAATTTATCGAATAAGATAAAAACTATATTTTAAAAATATTTTTATATTCCTACAAAATTTCGTAACATATATATTTTATTATCATAATCTTGAAAAAGTTTCTTCATATGTATACATATATATTGTTATTATTATGAAAGTTTTAGTTAAATAAATGTGGAGAGCTAAAATTGAGTGTCAACACCTATTTGTTGACAACTAAAAAAAGTCTCTTGACCAATTATCCCTACTTTCTCACCAAAAATCCTTTTTGAAGCATTGCAATGTTTGAATAGCCAACTTAGTTCAAAAGCCTAAGTTGAGGGTGTCGGAAGGGATGTTGAATGAAAGCCAAGTGAAGGGTAAAAGGAAGAAGAAATGAGACTCAAATCTGAAAATTTTACAAAAAGAATGAACCCCTCCTTATTAAAAAAGAATGTGTGTTGTCTCATCATGATGATGGAGACAACTTGAAAGAATTAAAATGAAATGGAGAAGAGAATGGAATGAAGGGGGATTTCAAATAAATTGAGTGAAAGTCAAGATTAGAGTTCTCATATAAAAATGAAGAGAAGAAACTTGAGAAGAGGTAATAATGATTGCAACAATGCTTTGAAAAGGTATAAGTCGCCAATCCACATTGACCATGCCTTAGGCCTTAACCCCAATACAAGCCTAAAATACCTTTGAGATCTTACATGAACTAGGTTGTGTGATGATTGAAAAATATGGGTAAATCTATGGGACTAAGCTTGCATGTGTTTCTCTTTTGAGAGAGCGAGAGTTGCATTGATTCTTATTACCTTTGCTAATTTGCTTTGTGAGAGCATGGAATCGTTCTTGATATGAGAGCACTTGAATGCATTTTTTGAAACATGATCTTGCATTAGACAAGAAGCTAAACTGAGCTTGAGCTTGTGTTGAGACTAGCAAGTCACCATTTGAAACTTTTTTATCATGATTTAGGGTAACATGATAAAGATAGTAGTCTTGCCATGGAACCTGTATGTTAGCTCTCATTGAGTATTATTGTAGGCACCCTTATTGAGCTTATTGTGTTCTTGATTTACTTGAGAACAAGCAAACGTTTAAGTTTGGGGTATTGATGAGTGGTAGATTGCACTCATTTAAGGTACATTTAGCTCAATAATTAGTATTCTCGATGCCTAACTTTTTTCTTTTCTAATCAAATATTGATGATTTGCAGCTACGACGGCAATTGGACAAGGCAAGGACTGAAGTTGAAAGAATGCCCGAAAATACAAAAAGAAGTGCAAAGTGAAAATTGATGGTCGTCTAACATGAAGAAAGGACTGCCAACTGAGCACAACCTCGCCTAAAGTGATAGTTCATAGAACTTGTGTCTATAAAAGAAGGTTGGCGAACTCAAGTAGAGAAGGCAATGCGTCAAGTTAGAACAACGGTCCTGCTGCATATCGCCCAAAGTGACAGTATGGAAGGCAAAAAACTAATGCTCGAAACACGGACTAAAGCGGTATTGGGCGATTTGTCGAAGTTGAAAGGTTGACTAGATCGAGCCGCCAAATGAGGTTCAAACACCTAAACCCTAGAGCATCATAGGGCGAGCTGAGGAATGAAGGTTGATTCTTCGAGTGAGTTCGGTGAGCCTAACTAATGTTGCAGAGTTGGTTATTGAGTGAATTTTGGGATAAATTTTGGGAAAGTATAAATAACCCATAAGATACAATTTTTACGGAGTTGGAAGGGTTATATTCGAGAAGTTAGATTAGAGAGTTAAAAAGAGAGAACACTTTACTTTTGAAAGAATACTTTTTTAGTTTTTGGGGTTTTACAATTTGAGACTTGAGTTTGATAAATTGAACTTAAATCCAAAGTGGGTTCACTCTTATTTGCTTGATTTCAAGTTATCCATAACTTCTTTCATAAAAGGTATAATTTTCTCTACTTTTTGTGATGGGTGGCTAAAATCCCAAGATATAAGGGTGCTCTAATTGGGTTGAATGTTGATTTAATGTAGTGGGTATTGTGCTATGCTCTGTTTTGTTGTTATTCATGCATGAATTTGGTCTAATTACCATGGGACTAAATTATGGGTTAATGTTCCAAGCTTAGTTCCTAGTTCCGATCTCCAGTTGATGCTCGAAAGAGATACATTAGAATGGGTAATTAGTTCAATACTAGCAATTTAGGTTTGATGTTTTTGGCTTTATTGAAAGAGAGGTTATGAGTTGGATCTATTTGCCTTATTCTTGTAAGAGAAGATAGAGTAAGGTATTGGGTTGTGTAGGATTGGCAATTAGATGAGATCGAAAGGAGATTCGATGCAAGGATGCTTTGAGATCGAAAGAAGATTAGAGTCATTAAAGATGACTTAGCCTATTCTTATATGTAAATCACTATATAGTAGCACAATCACCCTTATGGTACATTGATTTCCAATCTCCGCACCCTATATTGCTTGTTAACTCTTGATTTCATTTTGATTTTAGTTTAATTGTGATATTTGACAATCAAACCTTTATATTAAGTTGGTGGTACCATCCACCCAATTTTTCTAACTAGTATAAATGAGCTGATTTAAAGTCCAAATTTCTTGATAAGGAATTTTCCATGATATACCATTCTCTGTGGGATTCGACCCCGACCCTTCGTTGGGTTTTCTACAGACGATGATCGTTCACTCTTTTAATTGATTTTAGAGGGTGATTTGAGCGTTATTAATCATGTGTTTATATATTACTGTATGAATCCTCATATGAGTATTTTATGTTACTTACTTGATAAATTACAAGGTGAATATGAGAATGTGACTAGCGATAGAGGAGTTTCATGGACCTGTAACGTAGGAATTAGGCTTAATTGGCATTAACAAGGAAAGGTCGTAGTGAATACATGGGGGGTGGGATGTTTTTACTTAGTTAGTGCTAGGATATAACTTATAATAAAGAAGGAGGAATTCATAGAATTAATTAAAGTTATAATCGAATTTGATTCACGTGTACTCTTAAGTTGAATGCTTGTTTATTGATATTCGGATATGATTGAGTGTGATGATATGAATTTAATAACTTAAGATTGCACTGCTTATCCCTTGATGAAATCATTGAATTCTTTGTGTTGCTAGTATACTTAGAGTTGATATATTGAGTTTTATGTGTGATGAGTGGGTTAGGGTATTAGTGTCATTATTTAGTAAATCGAGTACCGAATTAGAACATATACTATATATATCATTATTCAGTGATTAGGTACCTCACCGATACATATACTATATTTATCATTATTGTGGATCAAATACCACTATGGTGTGATACATTGGTCCTCCGCAGGTCATGACTATTGGACATAAATAAGACTGTAAGTATGTGTACACTTTACTATTGTTGTGTTGGTGTTACTGGATGTTTTGAGTTATTTAACACGTTGAGGTACTTGATGGTTACGTGACCTATTATTTAATACGAATTATTATGTGGTAAAATTACTTGTTAGGTTGTTGATTATTTCTATATGTTGCATGTCAAATAATATAGTTGATGGGACTAATCATCATATATAATTATCTCATAAATTAAAGATCGTATGTGTTAACATGATATTCTCGAAAGTGCATATAATGAGCTTCAAAGTTGGACACGCCGTAGAGCACTTGATGTTTCAATTGGTTGTCCCATTGCTCAGTCAAATGTTCCAGTAATGAAGAGGGTGTTGTTCATCTGATGAAGAGATGATCCTGCAAGGAAGGGTAAGAACAAGATACACAACAAAAATAAAATATTTTTGTATCCTATAATTACTAATAAATAAGAACACATTCTTTATTATCAAAGTTATTACTGTTATTTATACATCTCTTTTCAAATAGTTGTTTATCGTCATCTTATTTTAAGTTTCATACTTATTAAATTAATTATAAATAAATATATTAAATTTATGTTTTATATTAAGTATAAAGTGAAATTATAATATTTTAACATGATACATATTATATTAATTATTAAGTTAGAACCCAAAATAATTTAGAAGAAGAAGGAAAAAGACCCAAAGAAATTCGATCAAATTAGGTCATCTTTTCCTTTCTCTCAATATCTTGTTCTCCCTATCAATTTTTGGCTAAACTTCAGCTCTCTTTAGCCATGGACAAAGGCCACTCCAATTTCGTGCAATCCTTGATAACTTCATCAACTCTCCTCATTTCTCTCTCTCTCTGTCACGCCTCGAAGCTACCTCGAGGACGCGAACACGGGACCTAGGATCACGAGTTACCCAAGCTAACCCTGCTGACATATCATAAGCATACTAAATAAACTAAAGTAAGGAAATATTGTGCGGAAGCTAAATCATAAGATAAACTGAAATGAAATGATGGGGAATACCCATAACTATCTGAATATATAAAAGCTGAGAGTTTAACAACAACTGAAAGGTCAAACTCAAATGCTAAAGCTGAAACTAACTATGTCTGAAATAAGCCTCTAACTAACTAGAAGTGTTGGGACATGCCCTAGCTAAATCTATCAAAAACAGAAACTAAAGACTAAAAGCAAAAGAAACATGTTTGTTGTCCTCGGAGAATGAGGACTCACCACTGATATTGCTGAGCTAAAGATCGGGAACAGATCTATGTGTGATCTGGAAGCTGAGAACCTTAACCTACATCACGAGAAGATTTAGCGCAGAGTATACGTTAGTACTTGAAAGTTACTGAGCATGCATGATAGAGTAAAGCTGAATAATAAACATAACTGAACAAGCATATATCTGAGCAATGATAAGAGATAAGCATGATACTATACTGAGAATACTAAACATGAAATAACTTAATGCAATGACCAAGTTTATAACATGCTGAGACTGAAATCTGATTGTAACTGATAACATGGTCAATGCATATGCATCTGACTGTGGGAGCTACTAATAACTGACATAAAACCACATGAGCTAAATAAGGAGTCTGATGTATATGCCCCATCAAGAGGACCCAATGTACCCTGCCAAAGGTATAGAGGCATGACTGGCGTGATCACTAAAATGTAATACCCACATAGGGGACTTATAAACCTACGCAATCACGTAGTTCTAGGACTATTCGGGTACGCTGAACCCTAGTCCATTCGGTATAATCCTACTCCCAATTAGAATGTATATAAGCAATATTATGACTGAAATGCTAAAGTACTGGATAGCTCAATTACTGACATGCAAAATCTGAGAATGTAACAATCATAAATGATAATGTGACATTCGTAAACTGAAGCATGTATATCTGAAATAACTGACCTAGCATGTGTAATTCATGAACTAAAAGAACTACATAGCTAGTGTTCTGAATATCATACAAGAATCTAAGAAACAATATGATAATCTGATTTGGGTCATTCTAACAGCTAAAACCCAATAATTTCTAACATTCAAGAAACCCTAGGTTTAGATAATATTAAGGGAATAAAGATTCTGACTGAAATCTAGGGACCTAATGGGTGAAAGGAACCCACTAGTAAAATCCCATATACCTAGTGACGAAATTCACGAAGAAATCTTTCAATTTTGGAGATGGAACTGACGAGAACTTGATGCGTGTTCTTAGAGGAAAACTAGCATCTCTTTCTCCCTCTTTTGCCCTAAGTTTCAATTATTTTGGTGAATGATTGATTAGGGTAAGTTTTAATTTAGTTTCTAGGCTAAAACTGACCAAAACCACGCAGTTTAGGGGTCCAACGCATGAGGAAAAGACCAAACAAACCCTGACATAAAAGTCTGTCGAAGCCGACCACAGGCTGACTGACAGTCCGTGGACTGACCCACGGTCCGTTCTGTCAACCGTGGATTGGCTTCAGAGACTTTGTTCTGGGGATTCGATCCACGGGCCGTGGTCTGATCTACGGTCCATGAGTCCGACCGTGGGTCGACATTTAGCCATTTTTCCTGATCTGATTCTGGGAAGGGGTGCAGGTGGCCATCCACGGACCACCAGGACGGACCGTGGGTCACCCTACGATCCATGGGTGGCAACCGTGGGTTGCACTTGCAACTTCTGGTAATCTACTGGTTTGGTCTGTTTTCGGATACGGGGTGTTACATTATCTCCTCTTTTGGAACATTCATCCTCGAATGAAGACTAAACTAGCTAAATAGGGAGGGAAAGAGTTGCAAACCCTACCACTAATTTCTAGAAATTGATTTCTGACTGAACTAAGTTCCAAGAACATGCAAATACGCTGAAAATGCCAGTACAAATTGAAGGAACATGACACTAAGCCTGAAGCTACGCATGAATGACTGAAAAACTGAAGAGGAACTATTACCTCAAACTGGGATGGAATCGGAAGGAAAGAGATGAGGATACTTGGCCTTCATGGCTGCTTCTTCTTCCCAAGTAGCTCCCTCTACAGTCTGACTCCTCTACAAAACTTTCCCTGAAGCGACTTCTTTGTTTCTTAACCTTCGAACCTGACGATCAAGAATCTCAACTGGAAAATTCTCATAAGTGAGACTATCATTCACATCCACACTTTTTAAAGGTACTATAGATGCTGGATCACCCACACACTTCTTCAACAACGAAATGTGAAAGACCGGATGCACTGCTGCTAATTCTGCTGGTAACTCTAACTCATAAGCCACTTTTCCAACCCTTTTCACGATCTTGTAAGGGCCTACATATCTAGGACTAAGCTTTCCTTTTTTTTTTCAAATCTCATCACCTCCTTCATAGGTGACACTTTAACTTTTAGGAAAACCCAATCATCAATTTGCAACTCCAAGTCCCTCCTCCTTACATCTACATAGGACTTTTGGCGACTCTGGGCTGTCTTAAGTCTATCTCTAATGAGCTGAACTTTTTCCATGGCATCATGAATCGAATCTGGCCCTATCAAGGCTGCTTCACGTACTTCAAACCAACCAACTGGAGATCTGCATCTACGCCCATACAATGCCTTAAAAGGGGCCATATGAATACTGGAATGGTAGCTATTATTATAGGCGAACTCTATAAAAAGAAGGTGATCATCCCAACTACCCTTTAAATCAATCAGGCAAGCTCTCAACATGTCCTCTAAGTTCTGAATGGTACGCTCTGCCTGACCATCCGTCTGTGGATGAAATGTGATGCTAAGATTAACCTGAGTACCAAGACCTTTCTGAAATGACTTCCAGATATGAGAGGTAAACTGAGGACCTTTATCTGAAATGATAGACAAAGGAACCCCATGCAACCTGGCTATCTCATTAATGTAAAGCTTGGTGTGGTCCTCTGTCGAATCTGTAATCTTAACAACCAAAAAACGCATAGACTTAGTAACTCTGTCAACTATCACCCAAATGGAGTCACACTGTCTGCGAGTACGAGGTAAACCTGTAATGAAGTCCATGTTGATCACTTCCCACTTCCAAGTAGGAATGTTGATCTCTTGAGTCATACCTCCTAGTTTCTGATGCTCTATCTTCACTTGCTGGCAATTAGGGCACTTAACCACAAAATACGCTATATCCCTTTTCATACCATTCCACCAAAAGACTTCCCGCAGATCGCGGTACATCTTAATGGCGCCTGGATGAATAGAATACCTGGAGTTATGGCCTTCTGCAAGAATCTACTGTCTCAACTCACCCACCTTAGGAACATATAATCGACCCTGATAGCGAAGCACACCATATCCCCCTTGGTATAAAACCTCAACTCTCTGCTGATGAACTGCACCCTTTCATTGAAGTAATATCGGATCGCTGTCTTGCTTTTCCTTAACCTCTGCTACCAATGAAGATTTTGACCCATTCTGAACTGTTACACCACCATCTAATATGCTCATAAGACGAACTCCCAAACTACCAAGCCAGTGAACATCTTTTGCTAGTTCTTTTCTCTCTTCCTCAACATGTGCTACACTACCCATAGATAGTCTACTAAGAGCATATGCTACTACATTGGCCTTATTAGGATGGTAATGCACACTCATATCATAATCCTTAAGGAACTTAAGCTATTTTATCTGGAGAAGATTCAATTCTTTTTGGGTGAATACATATTGAAGGCTTTTATGGTCTGTGAACACATCTACGTGAACACCATACAAGTAATGTCTCCAAATATGAAGTGCAAACACCATTACTGCAAGCTCGAGGTCATGAGTCGGATAATTCTTCTCATGCACCTTATGTTGTCTAGAAGCATAAGATATAACCTTACCTCGCTGCATCAATAAACAACCTAGGCTGACACTGGATGTATCACAATAGATCACATAACCGTTTGAACTCTCTGGTAGAGTCAAAACATGAGCTGTAGTCAACCTAGTTTTTCAATTCTGTGAAGCTTTTCTCACAATCATCTGACCACTGGAACTTAACCTTTTTATGAGTTAACTTAGTCAATGGGGAAGCTAAGGATGAAAATCCTTCCACAAACCTTCTGTAGTAACCAAACAAGCCCAAGAAACTTCTTATTACTGAAGGAGAGATGGGTTTGGGCCATTGTTTCATTGCTTCTATTTTCTTAGAATCCACTCGGATCCCTTTGCTAGACACAATATGGCCAAGAAAAGCAATAGACTGCAACCAAAACTCACACTTACTGAACTTAGCGAATAACTGGCGATCTTTGAGAGTTTGCAGGACAACCCTCAAATGAGTCACATGTTCTTCCTTATTCCTAGAGTAAATGAGGATATCATCAATAAAGACAATAAAGAACAAGTCCAAATACTGCTTGAACACTCTGTTCATCAAATCCATGAAAGCTGCAGGAGCATTGGTTAGTCCAAATGACATAACTACAAATTCATAATGACCATACCGAGTTCTGAAGGCTATTTCTGGGATGTCACTATCTCTGACTCTGAGTTGATGATAACCGCATCTGAGGTCTATCTTTGAGAAATGATTAGCACCCTGAAGTTGGTCGTACAGGTCATCAATCCTGGGGATAGGGTACTTATTCTTGATTGTGACTTTGTTCAATTGCCGATATTTAATGCACATCCTGAGAGAACCATCTTTATTTTTCACAAACAACACTGGTGCACCCCATGGGGAAATACTGGGTCTGATGAATCCTTTATCTAGAAGGTCTTTTAACTGTTCTTTCAATTCCTTTAGCGCAGCTAGAGCCATTATGTAAGGAGGAATAGAAATAGGTTGGGTATCTGGAAGGAGATCAATTCCAAAGTCCATTTCCCTTTTGGGAGGAACTCCGGGAAGATATTCTGGAAACACTTTTAGGAACTCATTCACTACTGGAACTGACTAAAATGTTGGGGTTTCGGAGCTTGAATCCTTAACCTGAACTAGATGATAGAGATAACCCTTAGAGATCATCTTTCTAGCCTTAACGCAATAAATGAATCGACCCATAGGCGCTAAGCTACTACCCCTCCATTCTAAGATTGGTTTTTTTGGAAACTGAAAAAGAACAATCCTAGTTCTACAATCGACTGAGGCATAACAGGAATGTAACCAATCAATGCCTAGAATGACATCGAAATCTACCAGTTCTAACTCTACAAGATCTGCTGAGGTGACTTTCTGGGAAACTGTGACAGGGAAATTTTTGTATACCCGTCTAGCTATAACTGGGTCACAGACTGAAGTAGAGACTGAGAAGGGTTCTGAGAGAGTTTCTGGACTAACACCAAAGTTTACTGCTATATAGGGAGTTACAAAGGAAAGAGTAGCCCCTAGATCTAACAAAGCATAAGCATCTAAGTTAAAGACTTGTAACGTACCAGTGACTACATCAGGAGAATCTTCCTGATCCTGCGAGCCTGAAGAGCATACAACTTATTTTTGCACTGTTCGCCACCTGTACCAGATGAGTTACCCTGCTGAGTCGGGCGACCTATTGGTGCTGCTGAAGTTGTGGACTGAGTCCTACAATTATTGCCTCCTTGACCCTGCTTATCAAAAGGAAAATCTCTCAACCTGTGACTAGACTGACCACACCCAAAGCATCCTTCATTTCTTGCAAGACACTTGCTCGAATGGTTCTTACCACACTTTGGACAAGTTGGGTAGGTTCTGGTGCTTGAAATACTCCACTGAGACTTAGAGCCTGATGCCCTACCTTTCTGATCCTGTAGAAACCTGGAAGATGGAACACTAGCTGATGAGGGTGTTGGAGCTAAAGACTTTGGCTGAAACTGCGAGTGATTTCCACCACCCAATTTCTGTTGAGAACACTCATAGTTGCATATTCTAGCCTTCTTATTACCCTTAGCATATTCCTTAAGCTTATCTTCCTCAACCTGCTAAGCATGAGTCATGAGCCTAGAGATGTTCATATTTTCCAGTAACATAGCATTTTTACACTTTATTTTCACTAAGTCGGATACCCCATATAGAAACTTGTTCATTTGAGCCCTGGAATCGGCAACCATGTGAGGAGCATACCTGGAGAGTTGGGTGAACTTAAGTCCATACTCTTGGACTGTCATGTTACCTTGCCTCAGATTCATGAATTCATGAGCTTTTGCCTCCCTCAACTTTCTTGGGAAAAACTTGTCCAGAAAAGTCTCACTAAAGCACTCTCAAGTGATAGGAGTTGCATCTGTACCCCTATTTTCTTTCCATTGAATAAACCAGAAGTGAGCCACATCATTACGCTGGTAAGATGTCAACTCAACCCTATCATTCCCAGTTACCTGCATCACTCCAAAGATCTTCTTGACCTAATCTATAAAATTTTGGGGATCCTCAACAATCTGTGACCCCAAAAACTCAGGCGGATTCATCCTAACAAAGTCATGAACCCTGGCTTCCACTGAACCACCACTAGCATATGCAGGAACTGGAACCTGCTGGTTGTTCTGGTTGGTCACACTCTGAGCCAAAAGCTGAATGGCGTTCCAGAACTCTGCATTCGAAACTTCCTGATCTGGGACTAGAGGAGCTACATTAGCATTGCGGGCATTCACATTCCTTCCGTAAGCTCTACGAGGAGGCATGATCTAAAAGTGCATAACATCGATTTAGAAATGAGGAATTAGATCATACTTTATGCACAATAAGAATATCAAGAAAGTGAAGTTTTTCCTAAAATACTTCGTAGCCTCCCTCTCATTAGATGTGGTGCACTTCATACCCATGAAAAGGACTCTACTTAGTGCGGATTTTCAGACATCCTAGGACATTTAAACCTAATGCTCTAATACCAAGTTTTCACGCCCCGAAACTACCCCAGGACGCGGACATGGGACCTAGGATCACGAGTGACCCCAAGCTAACCCTGCTAGCATATCATAAGCATACTAAATAAACTGAAGTAAGGAAATACTGTGTGGAAGCTAAATCATAAGATAAATTGAAATGAAATGATGGAGAATACCCATAATTATTTGAATATATAAAAATTGAGAGTTTAACAACAACTGGAAGGTCAAACTCAAATGCTAAAGCTGAAACTAACTATGTCTGAAATAAACCTCTAACTGACTAGAAGTGCTGGGATATGCCCCAACTAAATCTAGCAAAAACTGAAACTAAAGACTAAAAGCAAAAGAAACATGTATGTCATCCTCAGAGAATGAGGACTCACCATTGATACTGCTGAGCTAAAGATTGGGAACCGATCTGTGTGATCTGGAAGCTGAGGACCTTAACCAACATCACGAGAAGATGTAGTGCAGAGATTGCGTCACTACTTGAAAGGTACTAAGCATGCAGGATAGAGTAAAGCTGAATAATAAACATAACTAAACAAGCATATATTTGAGTAATGATAAGAGATAAGCATGATACTATAATGAGAATATTGAACATGAAATAACTGAATGCAATGACCAAGTTTATAACATGCTAAGACTGAAATCTTACTGTAGCTGATAGCATAGTCAATGCAATAGAATCTGATTGTGGGAGCTACTAATAACCGACATAAAACCACATGAGCTAAATAAGGAGTCCGATGTATACGCCCCATCGAGAGGACAAAATATACCGTGCCAGAGGTATAGAGGCATGACTGGCGTGATCACTAAAATGTAATGCCCACAGAGGGGACTTATAAACCTACGAGGGCACATAGTTCTGGGACTATTCGAGTACGCTGAACCCTAGTCCACTCGGTTTAAGCCTACTCCCAATTAGAATGTATATAAGCAATATTATGATTGAAATGCTGAAGTACTGGATAACTCAATTACTAACATGCAAACTCTGAGAATGCAACAATTATAAATGATAATGTGACATTCGTAAACTGAAGCATGTATATCTGAAATAACAGACCTAACATGTGTAATTCATGAACTTAAAGAACTGCATAGCTAGGGTTCTGAATATCATACAAGAAACTAAGCAACACTATGATAATCTGATTTGGATCATTCTAACAGTTAAAACCTAACAATTTCTAACATTCAAGAAACTATTCTAGATAACATTAAGGGAATCAAGATTCTGACTAAAATATAGGAACCTAATTGGTGAAAGGAACTCACTAGTGAAATCCTACATACCTGGTGACAAAATTCACGGAGAAATCTTTCAATTTCGGGGCAGGAACTGACGAGAACTCGCTGCGTGTTCTTAGAGGAAAACTGGCGTCTCTTTCTCCCTCTTTTGCCCTAAGTTTCAATGATTTTGGTGAATGATTGATTAGGGTAAGTTCTAATTTAGTTTCTACGCTATAACTGACCAAAACACGTAGTTTAGGGTTTAAATGACGTAGTTTAGGGGTCCAACGCATAAGGAAAAAACCAAACGACCCCTGACTTAAAAGTCTGCCGAAGCCGACCACGGGCTGACTGACGATCCGTGGACTTACCCAGGGTCCGTCCTGTCAACCGTGGATTGGCTTCAGAGAGTTGGTTCTGGGGCTTCGATCCACGGTCCGTGGTCTGACCTACGGTCCGTGAGACAGACCGTGGGTTACCCTACGATCTGTGGGTTGCACCTGCAACTTCTTGTAATCTATTGGTTTGGTTTGTTTTCAGATACGGGGTATTACACTCTTACTCTCTCTCTATGTGACAAATTCAGTCAAACAAAGTGATAATTGTTTTTCATATTTGATTCGTTAATGCAGAGGTTTTATTCAAAATTCAAACGATATTTTTCATTCAAGTTCCCCTAAAATTTCGCCTAAAATTTCTATAAATATCAGTTTTTTCACTCATTTTTGGGGAACCTTTTCTATTGCACCATAGTATTGTTAACCATAATTTTTTACTCTAAATATTGTCTTTTAATTTTCTTATGTATTGAATTTCAAGCTTGCTAGAGCTCATAATCGTTGTTCGAACATAGACCTTCGATTGAAGCACCCTAGTTCACTATCCTGCAATTAGAGATGGACATAAATACCAAAAAATTAAAATACCGAACTGAAATGATATTTTTTTTGTTTTTTGGTTTCGATTTTTTATTTGGATTTTGATAACATATTTTTGTATTTTTTGGTATTTTTGTTCAATTTTTTATAACACATATTTGTATTTTTGGTATTTCGATTTAACCAAAATATACACACTGATGTACATTCTATATTAGATATTATCTAATTATTAATATTATATTATGTAATTATTAATACTATTTCCCTTTTTGCCCCTAACATTAGGTTTTCTATTTTATCTTTCTTAATTTCAAGTTCCAGTTCCGCCGCTTCTCTTCCAAATTAAGTATTCGATTTTCACTCTTTCACTCAAGCGACCAGCGACTAGCAACCAGCAAGCAACGAGATCAGCGACCAACCAACCGGGCGATTAGCAACTAGCAAGCAATGAACGCCAAATAAGTTCTGATGTGATTTCAAGTTCTAGTTCCAGGTATTCGATGTACTTTATTTGATTATTTTCTATTTTTCTTCTATTATTAAAATCAAATTTAATAAACTGAATCGAATGACAAAAAAATGAACCGATCTAAAAAAACCGAACCGAATCAATTTGATTCGATTCCGTGTTCGGTACAACAATCTCAATAACTGAATATCGACAAAAAATGAAATAAAAAACTTGAAACTGAATCAAATTATCTAATTCCCAGCCCTACCCACAATAGATATATCCTCTTCCTTTACCTCTGTTTTTTTTGTCATTGTGATAAAATGTTGTCTCTGCTCACTTTAGCTGATATTTTAAAATGTATTTGGGCTTAGCTAGAGTCTTTTATATATCCAAAGTCGTGTTTATTTAACGTTTTATCCCTCATGAACTTAAATATTGCTGGTTTCATTTAAGGATTAGATATTCATGTGAAGTCAGTTTCGTTCCAATCTATTAGTTTATTCAATATCTTTATATGGTGAAGAAACTTTCAACTATTGTGTTCTCTAAAAAAATATGGTTAAGGAATACGTTTTATTTTTATTGTTTGTTTAATCAAAACATTATACTCATTATATGTGTATCTGCTAAAATTTAAAGCTATGCTTGCACATACACTACACAGCATTCCTCAAAATTTTATATGCACACATTGCATTCCCTAAAAGCACTTTTCTAAAAAATATACTTAAGAGCACTTTTAGATAGCTTAAATAAACACTATTTGCTAATTAAAAGTATTTTTCAAATTTATTGGTCAAACACGAATTATTTCTCACTAAAAGTACTCTTCTGAAAAAAGCATTTTTCAAATAAAATTTACTTCATATAATTTGTAAAATTTCTAGCTTAAGGTTAGAAGTACCAATTTCAATTCTAATGAGCATTTTTCTTTATCTAGAAACAGAAAAAGCAGCACCAAAATACTAAGTTCCAATACTAACGTTTCTATAGAACTTGAGCATAAGTTAAATTACATACATAAATCCATCTTAAAACAAGGTTTCCATGAGTTGTAAAAGAGAACTTATATATATATATATATATATATATATATATATATATATATAT
>JAJOOF010001519.1:0-32332 GCA_029582545.1 Solanum lignicaule | reverse complement strand
GGACATGCTCCCTCCAAGCACAACTTCAAGCTGCCTTGGCAGCTTGCTTGGCCAAGGTTGGGGTCCTCCTCGGGGACCCTTAGGGTGGCCCCCAGGGAGTCATATCCGAATGTTTTGACCCTAAAAACATTTATTAAGACACTAGGGTCACCTCCACTGATTTTAGACTCCAAACAACACATAAAAACATGAACAACATACTAGAACACACCAACACGTAAAAGACTAGTTTCCGAACGTCTCAGTCATCCCTTGACGTTTGACTTCCAAACTCTTTAAAGCTGACTAAAAAGGCTATTATTCATTGTTTTAACAAGTTATTAATGCATAAAACACATGTGAGGCTCTATTTTATCCTACTTTATTTTGAGGGTCGTTACATGTGTAATGTACTTTGTGCCGGTAGACCTCATGGTGGTAGCCCTCTCAAGTATAATAATGTTAATGAGGATGAACTACTCTATGATAATTTAAATCTTAGCACCAAATGGATATGGTAAGGTGGAAGCTCTCTTCATGTTAGGGCGGGTTTCAATGTACATATTTCTTATCCCATACTATGTGCCCACATAGGATATTAGCTAGTGGATCCACCTAAGCTAAAATGTTACCGGTCCTACCTTAGGCAAGTAGACCAACCCTTTATGGTGTGGGATAGACATCGAATTCCATGATTTTCTCACATGGTCTTTGTCGGTTAGTGCTTATTCCCATCATGTGAGATACGTGCTATGGTTTCTCAAGAGGTTCTATGAAGTGTGGGTGGTAGTATGGGATGTCATTCATGCATTGCACGAGTAGGCATTGAGAGGGCTATGGTGTGTTTCTCTAATGTCATAATGTCTAATGAAATGAATGTGTTTATAATGATGCTAATGAGAATGTTGATTTAAAGGCTTAATGTTATGATGAATGCTTAACTTGGAAATTTTATTATGAGTTGCTTTCTTTGTCATGACTTATTAAATATGAATGTTCCTTGTCTATGATTATTGACTAAAGAAGAGAATGAAGGATGGTAAGTATGTTATGGTGGCCTCAAAGTGATACTTAGTATGAATGGTATTATGAGATGCCATTTATACATTGCACAAGTATAACTTAGGGTTGCCTAGGATGATGGTTCTATTATGTTATAATGATATACATGTTGAATATGCTTGTATCCTATGTTTTTATACTCAAGTATCATGATGATTCTTAAAGTTGACAAAATGCATGGTTTTCAACAAAAACGTCCTTTTTAGCATGATTTTTGCATGGCTATCATACTTAGTACATTTTTGTGCTAGCCCATATTTCTTCAACATATTTACAAAGTGTAGGTTCCGGATCTTAAGGTGACTTCTAGTATTCAAAGCTTGGATTGATTCTCTCCAAAGCTAGTGGTGAGTCATCATGGTTCGAGGACGAGAGTTGTTCTTCCCTAGTTTCTTTTATGTCATTTTACGTTTCGGACTATATTGAAGGGTTGTCACCCTATCTTCTTATCAAGTTGTATTAGATGGCCATGTGAGACAAGTTAGACTTCCGTTGTTTGTTTTTAAATAAAGATTTCGATTGTATGGATAAATGTTTTAAATTCCGTACCATTTTCTTATGTCTTATGTTATGAATTTTATGAGGCTTTTCGAAGTCTTGTACGCCGTGTCACGTCCGGGGTGTAGGATCGGGTCGTGACAAACATGGTATCAGAGCTCAAGATATTGGGATGGTTTTTAGGATAATGTCTCACAAACCACGTTTAGTAGAGTCTTGTTCATAGTTTGAAGCGCGCCACATTTATAAATGAGAGGCTATATGATGTTAGGAAACTACACTTCTTTCATTACTTTTTAAGTCGTGCCATAGAGTTTAGCTCTATAAAAGTCCATTTCCTAACCCTTCTCTTCTGTATTCAGGAAATGAATGCACAAAGGGTGAATGCTAGAAGGGTGGAAGAGGAGAATGTGAATCAAGGAGTTCCTCAAGGTAATCAAGCTCCTCAAGGGAATCAAGCTCCAATTAACCCCCCGGCCATGACGGATGAGGAAGTTAGGTCGCCTCTTCTAATGATGGCTCAAGCCGTAACTACTCAATCCCAAGCTATGACGGCCCAAGCCACTAGAGATGGTGGGACTCATGTGAACCCTAATGTGAGCACTATGGTTTCTAGGTTGAGTGACTTTGTGAGGATGAACCCTCTGGTGTTTCTTGGTTCCAAGGTGGGAGAGGATCCCCAAGAATTTATGGATGAGGTGTATAAGGTAGTTGATGATATGGGGGTGACTTCGGTAGAAAAATTGGAACTAGCCGCTTATCAATTGAAGGATGTTGCTCAAGTTTGGTTTACTCAATGGAAGAGTAATAGGTCGGTAGGAGCGGGTCCTATTAATTGTGAGGTGTTTAAGAAAGCCTTCCTTGATAGGTTATTTCCCCATGAGAAGAGAGAAGTTAAGGTGGAAGAATTTATCAACCTTAGGCAAGGTAAGATGAGTGTTGAAGAGTATTCTTTGAAATTTACCCTATTGTCTAAGTATGCTGCATCTTTGGTGTCGAATTCGAGGGATGAGATGAATAGATTTGTGACGGGTGTGTCCGACTTAATTGAGAAAGAATGTCGTACAACAAAGCTCCCTGATGATATGAATATCTCTAGGCTTATGGTGTATTCTCAACAAATTGAGGAGTCTAAAATCAAGAAAAAGAATAAGGAGATGAAGAGAGATAGGTCCGATGAGCAAGGTCAACCAAGGTTCAAAAAGAGATCTTCCAACCAAGATTCTTCAAGCAGTCCTAGGGTTAACCAAGAGAAAGGTAGTGGACCTCCATTTCCTAAACCTACTTGCACCAATTGTGGAAAGAAACATTATGGGAAGTGCCTAGTCGGTACAAATAGGTGTTATGGTTGTGGAAAGAGTGATCATCAAGTGAAATATTTCCCTACTCTTACAGCAAAGAGGAGAGAGGCCAAGCAAGCTTTTCCTACTGTCTCGGATCCTTATGCTCCAAAGCATGATCGTTTCTATGCACTTCGGTCTAGAGAGGACAAAGGAGCCTTTCCGGATGAAGGCACCGGTATGTTGTTAGTTCCTTATAATGGTCAATGTTTTATTAAGGTCCCTATTCTATTTCCATGTTAGCCTTAGTATGGGTTTACTCCAAAGGGGGAGATGGTATGGTTAGAAAGCATGGTTGTTGAGAGTTACGATATGCTTATCTCTTTCTTCTATTCCTATTCAAGCTTGAGACAAAGAGTTCCTTGTGACTTGTTTCATGTTTTGGAGTCATGTGTGATTATGTGTTTCCATGGACTCCTTATGTTATGCATGTTCTTGATGAATTCATGTTTAATGAGAAAATGTGTTTTTATGATTTAAGTTCCTCATGTTGATGTGAATTTAGTATGAGTTGCCTATATGCTTCATGAGATAAAATGTTGAACATGCTTAAATGTGCTTTTGAGAATAATTGCATAATTTCTTCATGATGATATGATGAGCATGATTTGAGTTGTAGAAGGTAATTCCTCCAATGATATGAGAAATGTTGAAGTTTTCATACATAATGGGTTTGTAGATGTAGGTCCTACTTCCTTGTGTTGCATTGAGTATATTGAGATAGAGTTGATGTTTTCTCCTTTTTTTTTGTGCATTGTTATGATGTTTCATGCATAATGGGCTGCTAGTCATGAGTCTTTAATTCCATGAAGTGTTTAAAGTGTCATTTGAGGACGAATGTTCCCAACGAGGAGATAATGTAACACCCGAAAGACAAGTAGGTCAAACTAGAGCCTTACGTGTGAGTTGTTGAGTTTGATGTGGGGTTTTATGTTGTAAAGTGATTTACCGAGCTTAGGTTGAGGGGTTTAGGGGTTAAAGGTCAAGGTACGACCCCCCAAAGCCCAACTAAGTGTCCTTGAGGGGGACCCTAAAGTCTAACCCTAAGAACCAAAATCTGCCAATTTTGCACGACCCACAGATGGGACTTACGGGACGTAGGTCCCTCCATGCCTCGTGGGGAGTTTTTGTGAGTCAAGGGCCTATTTTAGGAGCCCCAGTCCACCATCCATGGACCTGCAGGACGGGGCGTGACCCCACTCACGGTCCGTGAGTCCTAGGTCTTGGATGTCACCTGAGTTTCTGCCTAGGTTAGACCAAGGGAGGGGCAACTTGGTAAATTCCTAGGATGGTTAGTTAAGTTAGGGGTCGTTCTATATTGATTTATTAGACTTATTTAAGACCTTTTAAGTCATTAAACTCCCCTTTACAATTCATAATTCCCAAACCCAAATTGTAACCACTTTCTCACCAAATATTCTCTCTCTAGAAACTCCATTGAAGAAGAAGAACAAGGTCAAGGTCTAGGTCTCAAGGACTCATCTTTTCCACTCAATTTCGTGAGGAATTTTCAATTAAGGTATGGTAGTTTTGATTCATGGTTATCTTTCCATCCATGAAGTCCTCAAACCTTCAATTTCAAAGTTGGAAATTCTCCAAAACTAAGGGTTTTCATTCTAGGTTATGGATCCTTTCTCAAAATGTTTTCAATGGTTTAATTAACATATATTAAGATTGAATGGATGTTTTATGGTGGTTTTAAGATAAAATCTCCCACGAATCCATGATTTCCCCATAACCCTAATTTATGACTATGTGATGTGGGTGAATTGTAATAAGATGAATGTTATGCAATCGATCTTGTAATGCTTTAGTTACTTAAATTATGTCATTATTCATGCCTAAATTGTAGTAATTCTAGATGTCTTGGTGAATTGTGATTCATGGCCTTGAAGGGCAAATTATGAAGATTGAGGTATAATCATGATGCTTATGTATATGCTTTGTGGTTTCAATGAAAGTAATGTGATCATGACTACAATGCAATTGCGATATTATTGAAAGGTTATTCTCATTTATACACTTGTGAATGATGATGATATATTGTGAGAGGTTTCTTAAGTGTAATGTTATACCTTGAATTGGTAGGCTTAGGACATCATCTTCTTGTGTTATTGAAAGTGATCTTGATTGATGTACCTTGAATTGGTAGTCTTAGGGAATCCTCTTCTTGTGTAACTAATGTATCTTGACTTAATGAACATTGAATCGGTGGACCTAATGGTGGTACCCCTTCCATGTAATGAATAATGAACCTTGAATCGGTAGACCTAATGGTGGTATCCCTTTCATAAATGATTAATGAAGTATTCTAAGGCTTTGTCTTGAATCGGTAGACCTAATGGTGGTAGCCCTTCATGATGAGTCTATTAACTAATGTAATGATAAATCTTTAATGAGTAGACCTAATGGTGGTAACCTTTTCATGTTTATAGTGATGAATCTTGAATCGATAGACCTAATGATGGTGACCCTTTCTTGAGGATTCAATGAGCTATCCTAATAATGTACCTTGAATTGGTAGACCTAATAGTGGTGGCGCTTTTATGTGTGTAATGTACTTTGGGCCGGTAGACCTAATGGTGGTAGCCCTCTCAAGTATAATAATGTTAATGTGGATGAACTACTCTATGAGAATTTAAAGCTTAACACCAAGTGGATATGGTAAGATGGAAGCTCTCCCCATGTTAGGCCGGGTTTCAATGAACATCTTTCTTATTCCATAACTATTTGCCCATATAGGATATTAGCTAGTGGATCCACCTAACCTAAAATGTTACCCGTCCTACCTTAGGCAAGTAGACCAACCCTTTAAGTTGTGGGATAGACACCGGATTCCATGATTTGCTCACATGGTTTATGTTGGTTAGTTCTTATTCCTATCATGTGAGTTACGTGCTATGGTTTCTCAAGAGGTTCTATGAAGTGTGGGTGGTAGTATGGGATGCCATTCATGCATTGCACGAATAAGCTTTGAGAGGGCTATGGTGTGTTTATCTAATGTCATAATGTCTAATGAAATGAATGTGCTTATAATGATGCTATTGAGAATGTTGACTTAAAGTCATAATGTAACACCCTGTATCCGGAAACAGACCTTAGTGCAGATTGGTAGAAGTTGCAGTTGCAACCCATGGACCGTAGGGTGACCCACGGCCCGTGATGGTGGTCCGTGGTTCGCAACTGTGACCCTCTCCTCAGAAACCCCCATAAATTCTTCTAAAGGTCAACCCATGGCTGGACCTACGGTCCGTAGGCCATTCCACGGTTCGTTGTCCTGGTCCATGGATCAGACCCCAGGAAACCAATAGCCTCTCCCCAGAACCCTCAGAAAAAAATCGGCTAAGTTCTGACCCACAGCCAGAACTACGGTCCGTATGCCAGGCCACGGTCTATAGTCTTGGTCCGTGGATCAGGCCCCCAAGAACCAACCCCAGTCGTGACTGACAGTTCACCAACATGGACCGTCAGTCCATCGATGGTCCATCGGTGCCGTCCGTCGGGCACTCAGACAATAGTTAAGTCGAGGGTCTTTTGGTCTTTTCCTATTTTGTTGGACCCCTAAACTACGTCGTTTTAACCCTAAACTATGTGGTTTTTGTTAGTTTTAGCCTAGAAACATAACTAGAACTTACCTAATTCAAATAATTCTTCAGAACTTAGAAAAAATAGAACGCTAAGAGGAGAAAGGAGTCAAGAACCCTAGTTCAAGAACGCAACAAGATTCCATCAATTCCAGCCCTGAAATCGAAAGATTTCTCGTGGAATTCGTCACCAGGTATGTGGGATTTCATTAGTGGGTTCCTTTCTCCCATTAGGTCCCAGTCAGATTCTTGATTCCCTATTATTAACTAGACCTAGGGTTTCTAGAACTTCAGCAGATTATCATGAATCAATTAATTTAATGTTCCAAATCAGATTATCATGTGATTACGTGGTTTCTAGCATAAATTTCAGAACCCCAGCTATGTAGTTCTTTAGTTCTTGAATTATACATGCTAGGTCAGATATTTCAGTTATTTCGGAAATGTATGCCTCAGTTTTGAATGTGTCATTATCAGTATATTAATGTGCATTCTTAGTTCGCATGTCAGTTTGAGCTATCCAGTTTATTACAATAATTCAATTATAATGTGTTAATCATTTAATCTATTAGGAGTAGCATAATACCGAGTTGGACTAGGGTCAGTCACCCATATATTCCCATAACTACGAGCCACGTAGGTTTTAAGTCCCCTTTGTGGGCATCATTTAGTGATCACGCCATTCATGCCTTTATACCTGTGGCAGGGTATATTGGGTCCTCTCGATGGGGCGTATACATCAGACCTCATATTTAGCTCATTTAGTTTTATTATCGGTTATTAGTAGCTCCCACAGTTCAGTCAAACTCCATTGCATTGACCACATTTCAGTACAGTCAGTATTTAGTCTTAGCATGTTATAAATTTGGTCATTGCATCCAATTAGCTCAGTATTCAGTATCTATATTATGTTCAGATTATATCCTTGCTTTATTGCTTGTTCAGTTATATGTTTATTTCAGCTTTACTCTATCATGGATGCTCAGTACCTTTCAAGTACTGACCTATACTCTGTGCTACATTTTCTAGTGATGTAGGTTCAGGTTCTCAGCTTTCAAATCACGCTTATATCGATTCCCGATCTCCAGTTCAACAACATTAGTGGTGAGTCCTTATTCTTCGAGGACAATCATCATGTTATCATTTCAGTTTTCAGTCTTTTAGTTTCAGTTTTGCTAGACTTAGCTGGGGCATGTCCCAACACTTCTAGTAAGTTTAGAGGCTTATTTTCAGACATAGTTAGATTTAACTTAGTATTTCGACTTTGATATTTCTTTTGTACTAAACTCTCAGATTTGATATATTCAGTTTTTAGTATATGGGTATTCCCCATCATTTCAGATTTCCTTCATGATTAGCTTTCGCATCAGTTATTATTATTCTTAGTATGCTCATGTCATGCCAGGAGGGTTAGCTTGGGGTTACTTGTGATCCTAGGTCCCGTGTCCACGTCAATGGGGGTAGTCTCGGGGTGTTACAAACTTGGTATGAGAGCACTAGGTTTAAGTGTCCTAGGATGTCTGAAAAGCCGCACTAGGTAGAGTCATTTTCATGGGTGTGTAGTGCGCACCACATCTAATGAAAGGGAGGCTAGAGAGTGTTTTAGGAAAAATCTTCATTTCTTGTTACTCTTATCGTGCGTAAGGTATGATCTAATTCCTCATTTCTAACCCAACATTCTACGTTTCAAATCTTGCCTCCTCGTAGAGCTAACGCCAAGAATGCAAACACAACTCCTCCATTCCCAGATCAGGAAGTTTCGAATGCAAAGTTTCGGAACGACATTCAGATGTTAGCTCAGAGTGTGGCCAACTAGAATAATCAGTGGGTTCCAGGTCAGACATATGCTAATGTTGGGTCAGCTGCAGCTAGAGTGCGAGATTTTGTTAGATGAATCTGCCAGAGTTCTTAGGATCGCAGATTGGTGAGGATCCCTAAAACTCTATTGATGAGGTCAAGAAGATCTTTAAAGTGATGTAGGCAACTGGGAATAATAGGGTTGAGTTAGCATCGTACCAACTTAAGGATGTGTCTCATATTTGGTATACTTAGTGGAAAGGGAACAGGGGTACAGATGCAGCTCCTATCACTTGGGATTGCTTTAGTGAGACCTTTCTGGACAGGTTTTTACCACGAGAGCTAAAGGAGGCAAAAGCTCATAAGCTTATGAACTTAAGGCAAGGTAGCATGACAGTCTAAGAGTATGGACTCAAGTTCACCCAACTCTCCAGGTAAGTTCCTCACATGGTTGCTGATTCCAGGGCTTAGATGAATAAGTTTCTATATGGAGTGTCAGACTTGGTGAAAACAGAGTGCAGAAATGCTATGTTGCTAGGAGATATGAACATCTCTAGGCTCATGACTCATGCTCAGCAGGTTGGGGGAGATAAGCTTAGGGAACAGGCTAAGGAGAACAAGAAGGCTAGAACTGGGAACTATGATTATTCTCAACAGAAATTAGGTGGTGGAAATCCCTCGCAGGGTCATCAGAAAATTTCAACTCTAGCACCTTCATCAGCTAGTGTTCCATCCTCCAAGTTTCGAAATGATCATAAAGGTAGGGTATCAGGCTCTAAGTCTTAGGGAAGTGTTTCAGGCACCAAAACCTACCCAACTTACCCTAAATGTGGTTAGAACCATCCAGGCGAATGTCTTGAAGGAAAGGAATGATGCTTTGGGTGTGGTCAGTCTGGTCACAGGTTGAAGGATTGTCCTTCTAAACAGGGTCAAGGAGGCAATGCTAGTAGAGCTCAGTCTACAACTTCAGCAGCACCAGCAGGTCGCCCGACTCGGCAGGGTAACTCATCTAGTACAGGTGGCGGTCAGCGCCAAAATAGGCTATATGCTCTTCAGGCTCGCCAGGATCAGGAAGATTCTCCTGATGTAGTCACTGGTACGTTACGAGTCTTTAATCTCGATGTTTATGCTTTGTTAGACCCAAGGGATACTTTTTCCTTTGTAACTCCTTATATAGGAGTTAAGTTTGATATTAGTCCAGAAACTCTCTCAAAACCCTTCTCAGTCTGTAATCCAGTCGGTGACTCAGTTATAGTTAGATGGGTATACAGAAATAACCCTGTCATAGTCTCCTAGAAAGTCACCTCAGCAGATCTTGTAGAGTTAGAAATGGTAGACTTCGATGTTATTCTAGGCATGGATTGATTACATTCATGTTATGCCTCACTCGATTGTAGAACTAGGATTGTTCGTTTTCAGTTTCCAGACGAACCAACCTTTGAATGAAAGGGCAGTAGCTTAGCGCACTTGGGTCAATTCATTTCTTACCTTAAGTCTAGAAAAATGATCTTTAAGAATTGTATCTATCATCTAGTTCAGGTTTAGGATTCAAGCTCCGAAATCCCAACTCTTGAGTCAGTCCCAGTATATGATGAGTTCCCAGAAGTGTTTCCAGAAGATCTTCCCAGAGTTCCTCCCGAAAGGGAAATCGACTTTGGAATTGATCTCCTTCTAGATACCCAGTCTATTTCTATTCCTCCTTACAAAATGGCTCCAGTTGAGCTTAAGGAATTGAAAGAGCAGTTGAAAGACCTTCTAGATAAGGGCTTCATCAGACCTAGTATTTCTCTATGGGGCGCACCAGTATTGTTCGTGAAGAAGAAAGATAGTTCCCTCAGAATGTGCATTGACTATCGGCAATTGAACAAAGTCACAATCAAGAATAAGTATCCCATCCCCAGGATTGATGACTTGTTTGACCAACTTTAGGGTGCTAGTCATTTTTCAAAGATAGACCTCACATCCGGTTATCATCAACTCAGAGTCAGAGATAGTGACATTCCGAAAACATCCTTCAGAACTTGGTATGGTCATTATGAATTTGTAGTTATGTCATTTGGACTAACCAATGCTCCTGCAACTTTTATGGATTTGATGAACAAGGTGTTCAAGCAGCACTTGGATTTGTTCGTTATCGTCTTTGTTGATGATATCCTCATTTCCTTTAGGAATGAGGAAGAACATGCGAGTCATTTGAGGGTTGTCCTGCAAACTCTCAAAGATCGCCAGTTATTCGCTAAATTTAACAAGTGCGAGTTTTGGTTACAATTAGTTGCTTTCCTTGGGCATATAGTATCCAGTGAAGGGATTCGAGTGGATTCTGAGAAAATAAAAGCTAGCTTTCGTCTCTTAGTGTCAGTGTTGGCCCAACAGAGTGCTTTCACCATTGGTGTTCTTTCCGATCTCTACACATTTCACCGTAATGAAACAATGGCCCAGACCTACCTCTCCTATAGATATAAAAAATTTCTTGGGTCTAGCGGGTTACTATAGAAGGTTTGTGGAAGGATTCTCATCCATAGCCTCTCCATTGACTAAGTTGACTCAGAAAAAGGTCAAGTTTCACTGGTCAGATAATTATGAGCAAAGCTTAGCAGAACTGAAAACTAGGTTGACTATAGCTCCTATTTTGACTCTACAAGAGGGTTCAGATGGTTATGTTATCTATTGTGATACGTCCAGAGTCGGCCTAGGTTATGTGTTGATGCAGCGAGGTAAGGTTATAACTTATGCTTCTAGACAACTTAAGGTGCTTGAGAAGAACTATCTGACTCATGACCTCGAGCTTGCAGCAGTGGTGTTTGCACTTAAGATTTGAAGACACTACTTGTATAGTGTTCACGTAGATGTGTTCACAGACCATAAGAGCCTTCTGTATGCGTTCACCCAGAATGATTTGAATCTTCGCCAGAGGAGATGGGGTGAATTCCTCAAGGATTATGATATGAGCGTGCATTACCATCCCAGTAAGGCCGATGTAGTAGCAGATGCCCTTAGTAGGCTATCTATGGGTAGTGTAGTACATGTTGAGGAAGAAACAAAGGAACTAGAGAAGGATGTTCACAGGCTTGCTCGTTTAGGAGTCCGCCTTATGAGTATATCAGATGGTGGGGTAACAGTTTAGAATGGATTTTCTCCTAAGAGGAAGATGGTGTGCTTCGCTATCAGGGTCGATTATGTGTTCCTAATGTGGGCGAGTTGAGACAACAGATTCTTGAAAAAGCCCATAATTCCAGGTATTCTATTCATCCAGGCGCCACTAAGATCTACCGTGATCTGCAGGAAGTCTTTTGGTGGAATGGCATGAAGAGGGATATAGCAGGTTTTGTGGCTAAGTGCCCTAATTGCCATCAAGTGAAAGTAGAACATCAGAAACCAGGAAGTATGGCACAAGACATCAACATTTCTACTTGGAAGTGGGAAGTGATCAACATGGATTTCATTACAGGATTACCTCGTACTTGCAGACAGCATGACTCTATTTGAGTGATAGTTGATAGAGTTACTAAGTCTTCTCGCTTTTTGGCGGTCAAGAATACAGATTCGACGGAAGACTATGCCAGGCTTTACATAAATGAGATAGTCAGGTTACATGGGGTTCCTTTGTCTATTTTCTCAGATAGAGGTCCTCAGTTTACCTCTCACTTCTGGAAGTCATTTCAGAAAGATCTTGGTACTCAGGTTAATCTTAGCACAATATTTCATCCACAAACGGATGACCAGGCAAAGCGTACCATTCAGACCTTAGAGGACATGTTGAGAGCTCGTGTGATCGACTTTAAGGGTCGTTGGAATGATCACCATCCTCTTATAGAGTTTGCCTACAACAATAGTTACCATTCCAGCATTCAGATGGCCCCTTATGAGGCATTGTATGGGCGTAGGTGTAGATCTCTAGTTAGTTGGTTTGAAGTAGGTGAATCGGCCTTGATAGGACCAGATTCAGTTCATGATGCTATGGAGAAAGTGCAACTCATTAGAGTTAGACTTAAGACAGCCCAGAGTCGCCAGAAGTCTTATGCAGATGTAAGGACAAGGGAACTAGAGTTTCAAGTTGATGAGTGGGTTTTCCTGAAAGTGTCACCTATGAAAGGGGTGATGAGATTTGGCAAGAAAGGGAAGCTCAGTCCTAGATATGTAGGCCCTTACAAGATTCTGAAAAGGATTGGTAAAGTGGCTTATGAGTTAGAGTTGCAAGCAGAACTAGCAGCAGTGCATCCGATCTTTCACATTTCACTATTGAAGAAGTGTGTGGGTGATCCAGCATCCGTAGTACCATTAGAGAGTGTGGCTATGAAGGATAGTCTCACTTATGCGGATGTACCAGTTGAGATTCTCGATAGTCAGGTTAGAAGGTTGAGAAACAAAGAAGTCGTTTCAGTTAAGGTTTTGTGGAGGATTCAGTCTGTAGAGGGAGCTACTTGGGAAGCAGAAGCAGCCATGAAGGCCCAACAGAGTGCTTTTACCATTAGTCCATCAACGGCCTATCGGTGCCGTCCATCGGTCACTCCGACAGCAGTTATGTCGGGGGTCTTTTGGTTATTTCCTATTTCGTTGGACCCCTAAACTACGTCGTTTTAATCCTAAACTATGTGGTTTTAGTAAGTTTTAGCCTAGAAACATAACTAGACCTTACCTAAGTCAAATCATTCTTTAGAACTTAGAAAAATTAGAACGATAAAAGGAGAGAGGAGTCCAAAACCCTAGTTCAAGAACGCAACAAGATTCCATCAGTTCTAGCCCCGAAATCGAAAGATTTCTCCATGGAATTCGTCACCAGGTATGTGGGATTTCACTAGTGGATTCCTTTCGCCCATTAGGTCCTTAAAATTCAGTCAAATTCTTAATTCCCTATTATTAACTAGACCTAGGGTTTCTAGAACTTCAGCAGATTATCATGAATCAGTTAATTTAATATTCCAAATCAGATTATCATGTGATTACTTGGTTTCTAGCATAAATTTCAGAACCATAGCTGTGTAGTTCTTTAGTTCTTGAATTATACATGCTAGGTTAAATATTTTAGCTATTTCGATAATACATGCCTTAGTTTTTAATGTGTCATTATAAGTATATTAATGTGCATTCTCAGTTCGCATGTCAGTTTGAGCTATCTAATATATTACAGTAATTCAATCATAATGTGTTAAGCATTTAATCTATTAGGAGTAGCATAATACCGAGTTGGACTAGGGTCAATCACCTATATAGTCCTAGAACTACGAGCCACGTAGGTTGTAAGTCCCCTTTGTGGGCATCATTTAGTGATCACGCCAGTCATGCCTCTATACCTGTGGCAGGGTATATTGGGTCCTCTCGATGGGGCGTATACATCAGACTCCACATTTAGCTCATGTGGTTTTATTATCAGTTATTAGTAGCTCCCACAATTCAGTCAGACTCCATTACATTGACCACATTTCAGTACTGTCAGTATTCAGTCTTAGCATGTTATTAATTTGGTCATTGCATCTAGATAGCTCAGTATTCAGTATCTATATTATGTTCAGATTATATCCTTGCTTTATTGCTTGTTCAGTTATATGTTTATTTCATCTTTACTCTATCATGCATGCTTAGTACCTTTTAAGTACTGACGCATACTCTGCACTACATCTTCTCGTGATGTAGGTTTAGGTTCTCAGCTTCTAGATCACGCTTAGATCGGTTCCCAATCTCCAGTTCAGCAACATCAGTGGTGAGTCCTCATTCTTCGAGGACAATCGTCATGTTATCATTTCAATTTTTCAGTCTTTTAATTTCAGTTTTGCTAGACTTAGTTGGGGAATGTCCCAACACTTCTAGTCAGTTTAGAGGCTTATTTTCAGACTTAGTTAGATTCAGCTTTGTATTTTGAGTTTGATATTTCTTTTGTATTAAACTCTCAGATTTGATATATTCAGTTTTTAGTTAATGTGTATTCCCCATCATTTCAGATTTCCTTCATGATTAGGTTCCACATCAGTTATTATTATTCTTAGTATGCTCATGTCATGCCAACAGGGTTAGGTTGGGGTCACTTGTGATCCTAGGTCCCGTGTCCGCGTCTAGGGGGTAGCCTCGGGGGGTGACACTTAATGTAATGATGAATGCTTAACTTGGAAATGTTATTATGAGTTGCTTTCCTTGTCATGACTTATTAAATATGAATGTTCCTTATCTATGATTATTGACTAAAGGAGAGAATGAAGAATGGTAAGTATGTTATGGTGGCCTTAAAGTGGTACTTAGTATGAATTGTATTATGGGATGCTATTCATACATTGCACAAGTATAACTTAGGGTTGCCTAAGATGGTGGTTCTATTATGTTATAATGATATACATGTTGAATATGCTTGTATCCTATGTTTTTATACTCAAGTCCCTTGATGATTCTTAAAGTTGACAAAATTCATGGTTTTCAACCAAAACGTCCTTTTTAGCATGATTTTTGCATGGCTATCATACTTAGTACATTTTTGTACTAACCCATATTTCTTCTACATTTTTACAAAGTGTAGGTTCCGAATCTTAAGGTGACTTCTAGTGTTCAAAGCTTGGATTGATTCTCTCCAAAGCTAGTGGTGAGTCCTCATGGTTCGAGGACGAGAGTTGTTCTTCCCTAGTTTATTTACTGTCATTTTACGTTTGGGACTATGTTGAAGGGCTGTGACCCTATCTTTGATTCAAGTTGTATTAGATGGCCATGTGAGACAAGTTAGACTTCCGTTGTTTGTTTTTAAATAAAGACTTCGATTGTATGGATAAATGTTTTAAATTCCGTACCATTCTCTTATGTCTTATGTTATGAATGCTATGAGGCGTGTATGAGGCTTTTCAGAGTCTTGTACATCGTGTCACATCCGGGGTGTAGGCTCGGGTCGTGACACCACTTAGCATTCATCATACAAGATAATAGAATATAAGAGATTAAAAGATAGTCTCAATATATAAAAGTTTTATAGAGAAAAGTGGAAGTGTAAATATCGTCTCAAAGCTATCTAGTACATAAGATTGATCCGGGCGTAGCTCGTAAATCTAGTTCCAAAACTGAAAGTAAAGGCAAAAAAAGAAATTAATCTCGGTCATCGGAATATGAGGACTCACTAATCTTCAATCTTTTATATGAGATCCCTACCCACAGAAGTGCAAATTTGTAAGGTCGGTCCCTACATTTGGGTAAAATGTAGGCAAGAGTATGCGTTAATACAAAATATGTACCAAGTATAATAGTCATGCATAAAACATGCTTTAAAGGGGATATCTTCATGGTATGAAAAGACCAAGATAAAACATGACATAAAAAGGCTAGAAGACATAAGTCATAAAACATGGTCAATGCAAATAGATATCATCTTAAATCACTTGTGAGAAACTTCTTGAAGTAACCTTAGTTCATTATTATGGGAGATTTACCTTTAACCAACATATAAAACCATGTGAGCTATCAACACGGAATCTGGTGTCTACTCCACACCGAAAAGGGGTGTCCATTTTTTAAGGTAAGACCATAAACTTCTAGCTTATGTGGATCTATTAGCGAATGTCTATCTAAGACAATCATCCTATAGGGGCACATATGTATGGGATAAAGAGATTGCTTCTAGAAACTGGACCTCTACTAACGGGAGAACTCCCATCTCAATATCCTCTCGGTGCTAAGCGTAAATCCCACATAATAGTCATTTTCTTAACTTATCTTTATCATCCATGGAAGGGCACGTCATATTGTCAATCCAAGCTAAATCATATGTCATCCATGGAAAGTTAAAATTAAGTAACCAATCCAAGCTAGGTTTCATTAGAATAGCTTCTTAACTTTAATTCATTTTAGGTGAGAAGACCTTTCAACCTTAGAATCCTTTGTGTGAGAAAACCTTTCACAACAATTAACCACAACAACAACAATAACATATATGCTTTTGCTCTCAAAGCAATCTACAAAATATAGAAGCATAACAAAATATGAATACCTTCACCGGAAACAATATGGTCAAGGAATACAACTGACCTCAACCAAAATCTGCACTTGTTGTACTTAGCAACCAACTGAAAATCCTTGAGAACTTGTAAGATGATTCTCAAATGACCGGCATGCTTATCCTCACTCTTTAAATAGATCAATATATCATCAATAAACACAATCACGAACATACTAAGGTATTGCTTTAACACTTTGTTCATCAAGTCCATAAATGTTACAGGAGCATTCGTTAGTCCAAAAGATGTAACTAAGAATTCATAGTTACCATACCAAGTTCTGAAGGCTGTCTTCGGAACATCATATTCTCTTACTCTCTGCTGATGATAACTCAATTGGAGTCAATCTTGATGAAGAAACCAACACATTGAAGCTGATTGAACAAGTCATCAATCATTAGGATGAAATACATATTCTTAAAGGTAATCTTGTTCAATTGCTGATAATCAATACACATGCGAGGAGAGCCATCTTTCTTTCGAACAAATAAAATAGAAGCACCCATGGAGAAATACTCAGCCTCAAGAAATCCTTATCCAAGATGTCCTTTAATTGATCTTTCAACTTCTTAAGTTCTGCTAGAACCATTCTATAAGGAGGGACAAATAAAGATAAGTTGTGTATCTGGAAGAAGGTCAATTCCAAAGTCAATATCCCTTTCGGGAGGAACACTTGGAAGATCATAGGGGAAACACTTCAGGAAACTCATTTACAATAGAAACTGACTCAAGAGTAGGGGCTTCGAAATTCATATCCCTTACTCGTACTAGATGATAAAATCAGCCCTTAGAAATTATCTTTCTAGATTTAAGGCACGAAATAAACTAACCTTTAGGAGCGGAATTACTACCTTTCCACTCTACGACTCGTTCTTTCGGAAACTGAAAGTTAACCACTCAGGTTCTACAGTCAATAGAGGCTTAACAAGAATGAAGACAATACATTCCAAGAATAACATCGACATCCAACATATCTAACTCTACTAGATCAACTGAGTTAACTTTCTAAAAAATTGAGATCGAGCAATTTCTATGAACCTATTTTGCAAAAATAGAATTACTGATACGAGAATAGACTTAGAAAGGTTCTAAAAGGATTTCAAGACTGACATCAAACTTCATAGCAACATAAGGAGTCACGAAAGACAAGGTAGCTCTTGGATCTAGCAACGCATAAACATCATGTAAGACTCGCAACATACCAATGCCACATCTGGAGAACTCTCCTGATCATGTTGAATTTGAAGATCATAAAACATGTTGTGACGTTGTCCGCCACCAGAACTAAATGAAGCACTCTATTGAGTAGGGCGACCAAATGAAATAGACTAAATTTGTCGGCGACCGTCTTCGCCCTTGTTAACAACCAAATGGCAATATCTATGTTCAATCTTACCGCAACCAAAACATGCAATAGAACCAGATAAGCTATCACCAAAATGACCCTTCCCATATTTCTGACATATGGGGATAGGACGCCCACTAGAAGCATTGTTTTGAGACTTAGGGTTAGGCACCCTATCCTTGTTGAACTTAGATACAGGATTACTAGAACAAGATGGATCCAGGACTGAATAGCTTTGCCGAAATTAATGATGATGACCACCACTAGATCTATGATAAGAGTAATCAACACTATCGGTCCACACCTGCTTAGTCTTCCTAGAATTCTCCTTAAGCTTCTCTTCCTCAATCTTTTGAAAATGAGTCATCAACCTCGAAATATCCATCTATTTGATCAACATGGTGGTTCTACACTCCTTGACAACCATTTTTGAGACAGCAAAAACAAACTTGCTCACCCGAGCTCTAGAGTTTGCAACTATAGTAGGAGCATACTTCAAAAATTGAGTGAACTTCAAAGCATATTCATTCACACTCATATGTCCTTGCCTCAAATTGATGAATTCTTGCACCTTAGACTCTCTCATCTCAAGAGGGAAGAATCAATCTAGAGAAGCACCCTTGAACTTGTCCCAATCCAAAGGACTCGCATCAATAACCATTTCTTCCTTCCATCAGCTGAACCACACTTGAGCAATCACTTTAATTAGTAAGTGATCAAGTCCGCCTTTTCAATCGGAGTCAAACCCAGAAACACACAATCTTTTGAATCCCATCAACAAACTCTTGTGAATCATCATTCACATTAGAACTATGGAATTCCAGAGGAATTTTTCTTGTGAAATCTCAAACCTTTGTCGTTTCTGTACCTATATTTGGGTTCACGAGAGCTATAACCTCACGGTTAGCTTGCATAATCATGGCTTGGGTAAGCACTTGAAAAACAGCCTTAAACTCAGCATGTGAGACTTGCTCGACCAAAGATCGATTGGAGCTTGAGGAATTTTGGGTTCCACATTCAAATTCCTTGTCACTGGAGATCTTCTTGGAGGCATATTCTAAAAATGCATAGAACAAGAGTTATAAGGAAACTTTTATAAAGTTCAACTCTATCGCACGACTTTAGAGTAATGAAAGAAGTGATGTTTCTTAAATGTCTCGTAGCCTCCTATTCATAAATATGATGCGTTTCACACTCATGAACAAGACTTTACTTAATGTGGCTTGTTAGACACCCTAAGAAACTTGAACCTGGCGTTCTAAATACCAAGTTTGTCATGACCAAAAACTTCCCTAGACACGACATGGTGAATAGAATTTTGAAAGACGCTAAATGAATCACACGACATAGCATTAAACTAAGATAATAATATAACTGAAATAAAGAATAAGAAAGTCTCGAATAAAGTCTCATCATAAAACTGAATCAGAGTACAAAATCATAATGCATAATACTATGTCTAACAGTAAGCATCTACTACGTAATAAGTGACTAGGAGAAACATGTGTCATACCCTCGAACCATGAGGAATCACCAATCCAAAACCAAGTTGATAGGATACAATACTGACTGCGGCATGAGTAAGGTGTGTTAGAACCTATATTATGAAACAATATAGGCATAAGATATGTAAGCGGACAATACTCGGAGTGTACTGAATATGGGGAAAGATGTATGAGTGTAACATTACAACATGATAAGTATGAAAACATGATAATGTCATGACCAAGTAAACACAACATAAATCTGATCATATCATTTCATAAAATATAGTACAAGGTCATGCATTATTTTTTAAATCATAATCATAACATAAGTCTTCGAGAAAGTCATAAATCTTTGTAGGACATCAACTGACATAAACTATGTGAGATATAACATGGAGTTCACTATACTACTCCCTCATCGAAAAGAGAGAGTACCCTAATTTCCAAGGTAGGGACCATAATCATGAGCTTAGGTGGATCCACTAGCTATTTTGTACATTTGGGACATCTTATGGAGGCACGTAGTTCTAGGACCTAGGTAATCGTCACTAGTCCAACTCGCTGATAAGTAACTGCCCAACAGAAAACATGCATATTCCTAATAATATTCACAATCTTTGAAATTGCAAGAATGTAGTAATACTAAATCATTCATAAATCTCATAGAATGAATCCTTTAAAATCATGATTTCATAACATATTCATAAGAGACACTTAATCGAAAGCATCTAAATTATGATAGTATTTTCATAGTAAAAAGGACATTTCAATCGGAAGTGGCTAAATCATATCATTCTTTCATCATAGGATTAGCCTCAATTTTCATAAAATTGATTGATACTTTAATTGAAAGCATCCTTGAATTCATAAATTTTTCATATCAAAACTACATATATAGCATGGGTTCATAATAAATTCATTGAAAACATTAAAATATGATCAAATCATGCATAATAAGATCATTCATGATGAATAAAATTTATATCAATTGAACCCATGGAAGAATCATGAAAACCCTAGAATTGGGTGAAAATCATAAAGTAGAATTTGAGGTTTCTTTGGGACTCAATGGGTGAAGAAGGATCCATTGATGAATTTCTCATATACCTTGATCGAACCCTAGCTTGAAATTTGGAAAGGAAACTTGAAGCTCTATGAATTCTTGAACACCTTGAAAGAGACTTGGAGAAGAAGACTTCAGGGTTTTGAGAGAATTAAAAGTGCATGGGGGATGTTATGGGGCTTAGGAACCTCTAGTGCCTTCTAAATAATCTCAAATGATGTAGTTTACAAATTAAAATAGTAGGAAAAGACCCAATTAACCTTGTGAAATAATTGTCGAACTCACTCTTACGAGCCCATGTACGGTCCATATTTTGTTTTATGGACCGTGTTGTCCATCTGTGGTCCATACTCCTGAAAACCCATTTCTTAAATGAAGAACCACAAGCCAAGGACCACGACCCGTACTGCTTTCCACGATCCTTGAACCCCTTATGTTTAACACAAATTACTGAAGTCCTAACCTTCTGAAGTTCAAATCCATGAGGCCCAACTACGGTCTGTCTTTCTCTCTACAAATCGTACTAACCGACCATGTACCAACTTATTGAAATCCAAAAAAATTTGGAGGCAAATCATGATTGTTCATCCACAACTCTTGGAACCATGTATGACTCGTACTTGCCGCTCGTGGACTAGTGCACTAGCAAATTTTTCTTCAACCTTTATACTTCCAAGTTGTTATGGAAGTACATAATATCAAGGTACTATATTAGTTATTGTGTTTATAATAAATTTTATATTTTTTTAATGCACTAACTTTTTTTAGTTTTCCAAAGGAAATTTTGGGATGTCTTTTACATTTATTAGTAGTATGTGGATAAATTTCAATACTGAAAACGCAATAGCTCTGCAAATTGGTACTATTGAATTATACTTACTTACTAATAGTTGAATTAATAAAATAATAGTAAACTATACTTATTGTGCTTACAACGTAAATAATATGCAGATTTGATGCTAAGAAGAAACAACACAAATATATTACTCTACTCCCAAGCTTACTAATAAAACAAGCTAAAGATGTGACAATTAGTGATATTTCACATTGTTCATTCGATGATAAAGAGGTATAACGTTTCAACTACTTCAATAATAATTTATACTTTTTTACAAATGTATAACACATTCTTTATGTTTATTTGTAGGTTACATATTGTAAGCTTGATGCGGCAATTAAAGATATAACAAATATAGATGACCCATGGTATGCATCATGCAACAAATGCTATCAGAAAGTGAAATTTAAAAATAATATTTCAAGATGTACACATTGTCACACAGAAAAAATTGAATATGAGGAAAGGTAATACACATAATAAAAAATTATTTTCCAGCAATTTTATATATCAATAAATGAGCTAATTGTTTACTTCTCGATAACTTTGTAGATATCTTCTAAAACTTGAGGTGTTTTATAAAAAAACAATGTCATATTACATTGTTTCAAGCTAAAATATATTTGTTTGGTTGCGACGTTACAACGTATAAATGATCAATACATGAAATGGTCCTATTTTATTATTAAATCATTTATGGGGGATTAAGGGGTGTCAATGGATTATCTTTTGCTAATAAATACTACATTTTCTTTATTACAGAAAAAAGAATTTGCATTGTATTGTAAGTTAGTGATAAGTAATCACAAATAATAAACATTTCTTATAAAAAAATACAAAAAATGAAAGTGATCGAACAGGATGATGCTTCATTGCAGAAGAAGTACAAGATGTTCAAAAGGCTATTGCAATTGACATTAAAGATGAAGAAATAAAATTAGAAACAACAAACATAAAGATAAAACAAATTGAAGATGAGACTAATGACATAATAACTCATAAAAAATAAGTTCACGATGCTTTCTCTCTCTAAAAAGAAAGCTCTAGCTTCTCACTAAAAAACTTAGAACAAGATGTACAAAGAAGACTAGGAAATGAGTTATCATGAAGAGGATCTGCTTTATCGGAGTACAAAGAAGCTGAAGGAAGGGTAAGTCCAACAGCTTCAGCCCGTAAAGTAAGTTTCCTAGAATCCCTTTAATCCTCAATTAATGAATCTAACATAAGCTTTGTTACTCAAGGTCTAGACAACATAAACTTCCAAGACGAACAAGATAACCCCAACAACCATCCAAACTTCATTCCTATAACAACAAATGACAAACATAGGCTATATCCCCCCTAGAAGCAATCATTAATCATTAAATTGGTGGGCAAAATAATAGGATATGCCTATTTCCAAAACCGTCTTCAAGCTCTTTGACAACTTACCAACAAAATAAACCTCATTGACCTTAGTAAAGACTTGTATCTCATAAAACTTTCCAAATCAGAAAACTACGAAAATATACTACACAAAGGACCTTGAATCCTGGGATCACAATTCTTCTCTATCCTAATATAGGAACCAAAATTCAGCCCATCAATTTCTCAAATAAACTTTTCAAAAGTATGGATAAGATTACCGGAACTTCCGACAAAATTATATGACCTTAACATCCTCTGAAAAATAGGAAATCAAAAAGGAACGATCCTTAAAAGTGATACCGTTACAATGAACACAACTAGAGGAAGATATGCCAGACTTTGTATCCTAGCACTATTTTCCAAAATACTGCCAACAGACATATTAATAGGAACCCATCTCTGAAAAATCCAATATGAATTATCTATACCCTTCTACACATTTTGTGGTAAACTTGGACACTTAGTGCACTCATGCCCTAACAACCCCAATAATATCCCATCCACTTCTAGAAGCGCAAACCAATCTGATTCAATGCCAACATATAGCTTGAAAGACACAAATGAGGAAAAAGGTTGGACAATAGTAATATACCAAAAAAGGAAAAAGTCAAACGCCCAACAACCTGCACACGTGAATAATAATTACTTACACAATCACAATACATTTAATACACAATAAATGACCAAAAGCCAAAATAAGATCCCTAAAAAAATAGTAGGGCCACCAAACCTGAATATCCAGGACAAAACCAAACAACAAGGAAACAAAAATCATCCCAAAAACTCAACTCAAAAATCCAAGGAAGGGGAGACAACCACGCCACTAGAAAATGAGAGTACAGGTCACGTACATAGTATGGTATCCAAGTTCTCTTTTAATGATAAAAACTATACAAACGTGGACAAAATTGACCCCACCACAACCAAAAACAAAACAAATACAAGTTCACAAGGCAGCTCCCCAGCCATACCCTACAAATTACTAACTCCCGTCACTCAAGAAAAAAAATCCAAAAAAGGGGATAAATCTGCCAACAAAATCCCACAATCCATGGAAATAATAGTACACCTCAAACTAGAACAATCTCGGTCACCAAATAAAATCAAATAATAGAAACACTCTTGAAATAGAACCGAATGTTTATCCAATTGCCAACATCCCACAAATTATAACACAATAACCAAACATTTCTCAAGTCCTAATTCTGATACTACTAAGAGTCCAATGATAGAGAATGTCACACGGCGTCCTACACGTAAAGTAGTACAAAGATTTTTAGAGTACAACCTAGAATAGATCCTAATAAATCCGACCATCTAAATGAACTCTTTAAAAGACTACCACCAACATCACTATTTCCCACAAATCATTCACAACCTCCTACCAAATATGTCTCAATACAACAACCATACTTATCACCAACTGTGACAGAGCATTCTACAACCCCACAACCAAAGGTTTCCCTCGAGCAATCCACCCCATTCCCATCAACTAATGGGAAACTACATCACTTTTCAACCAACCCCACTACTGAACCCCTAACTACATTACCAGACAACCTTTCCTTACGAAACATACCAGCTCCTAGAAATGACAAACTACAACTCACAAAACATTGTGTTTCAGAACCTAACAAATCCACACATACCTTTAAACCAGAACTATTAGACCACGAATATACATGTACTGGTGGCTTTTCTACATGCAGTTCAAGTATCACATTACTCGAATTGGGAAGGAATGTTAAACCTCCACTAGAACGAAAACAACCCCACACCACTTCCCACTCGAATACAAGAAAGGCTAAGCAAGAGCCTCATAAGTCTAGCACTGACACAACTAGAGCTAACCCATGAACTTACCTCCCTAGAATTTTACCACATACTCCACTTTCCATCACCACTGTCCAACCTGAATACCTAACATCTCTCGCTTATACACCAATTGAATACCTTCGCAAACTCCTCGTTAAAATAAATAATAGATATGCAAAACCCAAGTCAACAAAATGAGAAAAACACGAGCAATGAGGAAGACAAAAACATGGAGGACAAAGTAGTCCCAGAATTACAAATGATGTAACTATCATCCCTATGAAAATCCCTCAGGCACAACCATCGAGAGAAGAGGAACCAAACATGCTAGATCCATTGACTCGACTCTCCATTTGAAGAATCGACTTACACTGGATATGTTACTAAGTATCGAAAGGAAGTTTTTAATCAAAGTCCCTCGGGAAGTGAACAAAGCAAATTTGAACATACGCTGTTACAATTCCCAAGAGCCACTAAAATATGTAGCGCTAATCATCCCTACGATAATGGACAGTCAAGCTCTGGATGCAGGGAATGCAAGCATCTTATCAACAGCTATAAACCTGGAAATTACTCTAATGTCGGGAGGGAATCACATTATTCAAGAAACCCCATTAATGAAGATCTTACTTTAGAATTGTAGGGGTGCAAACAATGATAATTTCATGAAAAATATGCCCACACTCATGTAATATTACAACCCAACAATTCTTGCTCTAACCGAGACAAGAATGGAGGATCATAATAAAATTTTACAGGTACTATACTTCAAAGATGTCATACAGTTCCAGGCTTTGGGATATTCCGAAAGGATTGCTCTACTTTGGAGGAACTCAAAAATCACCGTTGAACCTTTTGTTATTATTGAACAAGAAATTCATGCCACTATTGAGGTTAGTAAAAGCTTCCCTAAATAGTATATCTGAAAATTTATGCTAGGAATATTGCTAGACAAAGAAAAATATTATGGGAAAATTTGAGGAATACTTTTACCAAATCAATAGGTCATGGCTAGTTTGTGGAGACTTTAACAAAATCACTAGTGCTTTTGAGAAGCTAGGGAGGAGACTAATAAATAACAATAAGAGCTCTAACTTCATTAACTGCGTTGATGATATGAACATGATCAATATAGGTTTTACGGGGCAAAAATATACTTGGACAAATAAGCACAAGAACAACAAAACCCTCATTATGGAACGACTTGATCGCTTTCTTAGCAACCACTTCTAGTTAACTCTCTTCCTAGATTCAAAAGCCTATCATCTTCCTCGTATACATTCCGATCACTTCCCTATTCTTCTCAACAGCCTAAAAATCTCTTCAAACTCAAAAAAGTTATTTAGATTTGAAACTATGTAGATTAGGCACCCGAATTTTCCTAACATAGTAAGTGGAGCGTGGAAGGATAATAACAATTATAATTATACCCTAGAAAACTTCCTTCAAAATATAAAAATATGGAACAAAGAAACTTCCGAAAATATTTTTAAACAAGAAAGCCATTCTTGACAGATTAAATGGGCTGCAACAAATGGATGTTATAAACAAAAAAGATTTCCGCCAAAATCTAGAGAACACTCTCACTATCGAGCTTATTGAATTACTCAAAAGAGATGATGACTTTTGGAAGCTAAAATCTAGAGTCCAATGGCTTAGCGAGGAAATACTTAATTCTTCCACACCACTACTACAAATAGAAGTAGAAATAGAATTATTGACTTAAACGACTCGGTGGGAATCAGACTTTTGATCCTTCTTCCATAAATAGCATAATTATCTAGTACTTCCAAAACATCTACACAACTGGTCTTATTAAGAGCGACTATCATAAACCAAATATATGTCAAAATGCCCTTCAAACGAAAACTAGAGACATTATTGGTAGACCCCTTGATAAGGAAGAAATTAAAAACGCTATTTCCTCCTTTAAACCTTTAGATGGACTTCACCCTCTTTCCTTCCCAAATTATTGGAATGATACTAAAGAAGCAATAGTCGATACTTGCATGAAAGCATTTAAATCTAGCTCCATTCCTCCAGAAATTAATAAAACTTTATTTGCCTTAAACCAAAAATAAAGAACCCTCAGTAGATTAACCACTATAGGCCCATTAGTCTTTGTAATACGATTTATAAAACCATCACCAATATTATAGTTAATAGGATCAGAACTTCCTAGTAGGAATGGCTTCCTTTCAAGTTGTGTTGTTAGATACCAGACTGTTCTAACAGGGCAGGGGAGATAAATAACTAATCTAATACAGTGCAACTATGATCGGGCAATAGCGCAGATAAGATCAGACTGAATGTGTGAATGATATGGTTCTGGTTCTTTTCTGTCCTGTTTCTTCAATCAAAGTGTCACGACCCAAGGTATCCCCTAGGCGTAACATGGCGTATAAGACCCCGAAAGGCCCCATACAAGCCACTTATCATACATCATACAAGAAAATAGAGTTTAAATGATTTAAAAGACAGTTTCAACATATAATTGTTTTATAGAGGAAAGCAGAAATCTAAACATCGTCTCAAAGCCATATAGTACATAAGAAGAAATCGGGACGTAACCTGTACATCAAGTTCAAAACTAAAATGAAAATATATAATGAAATAAAGGTTTGGTCCCTAAAACATGAGGCCTCACCAATCTTCAAACTTCAACTACTAAGAGATCCTAGACAAGGAGGTCAAATCAGAATCGTCGGACCCTACATTTAGAGAAATGTAGGCAAGAGTATGCATTAGTACAAAAATGCACTAAGTATGATAGCCATGCATAAAAATCATGCTAAAAAGGGAATTTTCATGATATGCAAAGACCAAGTTAAAACATAAGATAAGAAGGTTAGAAAACATAAGTAACACCTCGAAAACCAGACCCAGAAATTTTTTGCAGAAACTTACCTGAACCAATGAACCACGGCAGGGTTCACGGATCGTGATAGGGTTCATGGTCCATTGACTTGCCCGTGATCATGACTTGGACTCTACCAGGCCCAGACATCAGACCATGGGACCCTCACGGGCCGTGAAATTGACGACGGACCATGGTGGCGTCCGTAGAGTCGAGGCAGTACCCCCTAGCTAGCCCCTTAGACCTCCACGCCCAAGTGAAGACCACGAGGACCTTCATGGTGTGTGGTCCCTCACACGGGTCGTGGGGTGGTCCGTGAAGGCTATGAAGTAATCCCCTATCCCTGAGCCTCCAGACCTCAGCCCAAGTGAGGACCACAGGGACCTTCACGATCCGTGGTCCTCCACATGGGCGGTGGTAAGGGCTCGTGGACTAGACCCCAGAAACCCCAGCTCCAGGACCACAGACCACGACCATCTTAATGGTCTGTGGTCCCGTTCATGGTCCATGGAAGTGGTCATGGTCAGCCCCGTCTGCAACTCAAGTCAGGTGTCTTTTGGTCTTTTCCTATTTCGTTGTACCCCTAAACTATGTCGTTTTAACCCTAAATTACGTGATTTTGATTAATTTTAGCCTAGAAACATAACTAGAACTTACCTAAGTCATATTTTTCATCAAAAACTTAGAAAATTAGAGCGTAAAGGGGAGAAAAGGGCGAGCAACCCTAGTTCAAGAACGCAGCAAGATTCCATCCGTTCCAGCCCCGAAATCGAAAGATTTCTCTATGGAATTCGTCACAAGGTATGTGGTATTTCACTAGTGGGTTCCTTTCGCCTATTAGGTCCCTAGATTTAAGTCAAATTCTTGATTCCATAGTATCAACTAAACCTAGGGTTTCTAGAACCTTAGCAGATTATCATGAATTAGTTATTTATATGTTCCAAATCATATTATCATGTTATTACTTCATTTTTTGCATGAATTCCAGAACCCTAGCTTGGTAGTTCTTTAGTTCTTAAATTATACATGCTAGGTTAGATATTTCAGTATTTCAATATACATGCCTCAGCTTGAATGTGTCATTATCAGTTCTCAGTTTGCATGTCAATTTTGAGCTATCCGGTATATTTTATTAATTCAGTCATAATGTGTTAATCATTTCATCTATTGGGAGTAGCATAATACCGAGTTGGACTAGGGTCAGTTACCTATATAGTCCTAAAATTACTAGCCACGTAGGTTGTAAGTCCCCTTTGTAGGCATCATTTTAGTGATCACGCCAGCATGCCTCTACACCTTTGGCCGGGTGTATTGGGTCCTCTCGATGGGGGTGTATACATCGGACTCCACATTTAGATCATGTAGTTTTATTATCGGTTATTAGTAGCTCCCACAGTTTAGTCAGACTCCCTTGCATTGACCACATTTCAGTATAATCAGTATTCAGCATCAGCATGTCTAAATTTGGTCATTGCATTCAGTTAGTGTAGTACTCAATATCAATATCATGTTCAGATTATACTCTTGCTTTATTGCTTGTTCAGTTATATGTTTATTTCAATTTTACTCTATCATGCATGCTCAGTACCTTTCAAGTACTGACGCATACTCTGCGCTACATCTTCTTGTGATGTAGGTTCAAATTCTCAGCATCCAGATCACGCTTAGATCGGTTCCCGATCTCCAGTTCAGCAACATCAGTGGTGAGTCCTTATTCTTAGAGGACAATAGTCATGTTATCTTTCAGTTTTCATTGTTTTAGTTTCAGTTTTGCTAGACTTAGCTGGGGCATGTCCCAGCACTTCTAGTCAGTTAGAGATTATTTTCAGACATAGTTAGATTCAGCTTAGTATTTGAGTTTGATGTTTCTTTTGTATTAAACTCTCTGATTTGATATTTAGTTTTAGTATATTGGTATTCTCCATCATTTCACATTTACTTATTACTAGTTTTCGCATCAGTTTTATTTTTTAGTTTATCTTTAGTATGCTCATGATTATGCCAGCAGGGTTATCTTGGGGTCACTTGTGATCCTAGCCCCCATGTCCGCATCTCGGGGTAGCTCGGAATGTGACAACATAATCGTAATCATGATCAACGCAAGTAAAATCATCTTCGAACACATGTGAGAGACTTCTTGAAGTAACCTTAGTTCATTATTATTGTGGGAATTAGCCTTAACCGACATAAAGACCATGTGAGCTATACCATGATCTCCCGGTGTCTCCCACACCGAAAAGGGTTGTCCTACTTTTTAAGGTAGGACCATGAATCTGAGCTAAAGTGGATCCACTAGATAATGTTTATCTAGACAATCATCCTATGGGGGCACATAGGTAAGGGATAAGGAGATTGCTACTAGAAACCCGACCTCAACTCGGGAGAGCTTCCATCTCAATATCCTTTCGATGCTAAGCATAAATCCTACGGAGTAGTTATTAATCTTAACTTGTCTCATGAACCATGGAAAGGCACAATTAAGCAACCAATTGAAGCTAAATACATGATAGGATAGCTTCTTAAACCATGCGTGAGAAAACCTTTCACCGTCCATGATTTTTTGTAATTGCTTTTAAGGCCCACATTCATTCACTTCATGATAGAGATGCCCTACTTATACTAATGGAAATAGTTTTAAAATCATGGCCTATAATCATTGATGGCATATTCGAATACCATACTAATTAAGACCTAATTTAGGAAAATAGCCCGAAATGCATTGAAGGCAAATCTAGATGTCATTCATGTCATGTCTCTAAGCTTCATAGAACATATAGAAAATCTCATCTATAAGCTTTCTTGAGTCATAAACATACTTTCATGAACATGCATTCTTTTCAATAATTCATAAGCTTCATCATATTTTCAAAGTCAAAGAATCTTCAAATTCATTCACATCAATTTCATAAAGAGAGGACATGCATATCTTCATAATTTAATCTTTCATAGTTCAAGACCCACATTATATCAACATAGCTTTGAAAACATGGGTTATGCATGGGTTCATGGGAAATCAACTTAAAAATATGCAATTACTTCAATGCATGCATAAAAGTTCATATATCAATCAAATAAATCGATATTAAAAGGAACCCATGACATGGAAGAAAATCCTAACTCAATTGGGGGATTCTAACTTTGTAAATTGGAGAATGGGAACTCCATGGTGGAAAGGGCTCCATGGATGAAAACTATTATACCTTCATGCCAAAATCTTGGAAGCAATGGAGGATTAGGAGACTTGATCTTCAAACCTAGCTTTCTTCAAAAAATAGAGAGATAAATATTTAAGAGGAAGAGCTTGATTTTCTTTTGAGAATTTGAGAGAATGAATTTAGTGTGGATGATTTGGGGGTTTAGAATCATTATATAGGGCTTTGGGTAAAAGTAAAAATGACATAGTATTGATTTAAAACAATTGGAGGAAAAGACCCAAGAAACTGCCGAATTGGCATCAAAGAGGCCAAAATGGGTTGTCATACACTATCACGGCCCGTCAAACGGGTCGTGAAGAAATTTTGCCTGACAGTGCTTCACTATTTTGGGCATAACTTCTTACTCTGAGCTTGGAATTGGGTAAACTCGAAGGCGTTGGAAATAGGACTCAGAGATATTTAATTTGATAGGTCATAGGCCACCTAATTCATTTTGTTCTAAAAGATATGATCATTTGAAGTTGACCCTAAACTCTAAGCCTAATGAAAATCCTTCACGGACGACTTCTAGGTCTGTATGGGGCTTCACGGGCCGTTTTGACACTCGTGGCCCGTGAACAATGGCTAGGGGGAGAACCGTTACTTACTTGACCGGCCCATTCACGACCACTTGTACGGCCCGTCATCCTCATCGTGGGCCGTCTAACGGTTCATGGGAGGTGAACCTTTTTGGGAAAGTTCTGGAACATCTTCACAAGCACCAAAACGGGTCGTGGTCCCCTTTACGGCCCGTCTAGGGCTCCGTGGAGGGTCCCATGGTCCAGTTTTGGGCATGTGACTTGCTCGCTTGACCCTTTCCAAGTCTTTGTCGAATTCGAGATGTTACACAAAGTCCGACCCTACTTACTCTATAGGTAAGACTTTCATGAATAACATGCCCGCACACATATACCCTCACAAACCAACTTGCTCGCTTCGACCCTCACCCCAATCCTTAGCCCTTGGAGCAAAACTCCCTTGTAGAAGGACTCCCACGTTAATTTCACCTCCCTAACCCCTATCTTAAAGAAAAGATGGTTGGTTATCTCTTGAAGGAATTCATACCTAAGGAGATATAACTCTTTCTAGAAGAGATAAGGCAAGTCGGATTCCAATCACAGTGCGTCACGCCGCTTTCAAGCAGTAGTAATCCTGTCCCAATTTATGTCTCTACTTTCGAAACTGTCTTTCCTGTCTTTAAACGAATCAACTCTTAGGACAGAGTTCAGAATCGTAGAAGGAAGACAAGACTAAAGAGCTGGACACTATAATTAGTCCTAAACAATGTAGTTTAATACCTAGAAGAAGAGCAATAATGCCATCATCGTTCAAGAATCTATACATTCTTTTCGAAAATCAAAAGGAAAATTTGGTAAAATGCTCATGAAAATTGATTTGGAGAAAGCTTTCAATAGATTAGAATGGTCTTTTATCAAACAATCCCTTATGATCCTTAAGGGGTCGTTTGGTTTGAATATGAGTTATGATGGGATAAGTTATGTTGGGATAAGTTATGTTGGGATTAGTTATGATGGGATAAGTTGTCTTGGGATTGTTTCTTATTGAGTGTTTGGTTTGTTATATTCAAAATAATATATATTGATAAATTTTAAGAACAAGTTGTTTGTTTACAAAATTACCCTTCACTTTATTTAAACTTTTTAAATATTTCTTTGTGAGCTTTAGTTATTCATTTTTTAAAATAAAACTTTTATTTTATTTAACTTAAATATTTTTGTTTATGTATTCCCATGATAAGTACCATGTGTATTTAAAAATATAACTTTTTTCTTATTTAGCTTAAAAATAGAACTTCCCTCTTAAGTTTATTAAAGAGAAGAAAATTTATGAGAAATCAAAATAAAATAAACATAAGAATTAGTCAAATAAATTCATAAATAAAAATTATATTTATATAGTATAATTTTTTAATAGAAAAATATGTATAATTATCATAAAAATAAGGAGTAGTAAATACTATTATACATGGTATTAAAAAAAATGTAAATATACATAAATGTAAAAAATGATGTATAAAAAGGATTTAAAGGGACATAGTTGTCATTTACCTATTTTATCTCGGGATAAGTTATCCCGGGATTACT